>KV417932.1:0-20180 GCA_001630335.1 Athelia psychrophila
GTACAGCACGATATAGGCCCAGGCAAGTGAAAAGAAATTTATATACACAAAAGCCACTGAAACAATTCTAAATACGTGGATTCGGGAGATGCATGAGTGTTCACAACACATCGAGAAGACATCAGCGTTCAAAGTTCGGGGCAACGGGAGACGATACAGCTACTAGTTATTAGTTCGCCTGTCAAGTAGGGGGATGTCCTCTCGATCTCCAAGCTCTTCACCAGCTGACGGCAACCCAAGGTGACTCGCGCTGCTGCCAGTCTGCCGACGCCTGGTCTGAACACTGTCTCCTCCTTCTACCGTGTCACGGGTGCGTGTTCTTGTGGCGGAGGTGGTGTGCTCCGTGGTTGACAGCGCATCTATCAAGGCCGAGTCAATCGCTACCTCGCTGATGTACGCCGCCATCCCGCGACGGTCGATATCCTCCTGCATATAAGGGAATTGCTTTTTAATCTTGAGCTTGAAACGATCGTGGGTGACCACGCCAAGCAAGCCGAAGGGTGAGACAATACGCGTTCCTGGTACACGATAAGCATACTCTGAGTGTGGAGTGGCGAGCTAAGGAGAAGAGGGTTGGCAAATGGGACTGACCGAAAATTATAGCCGCGATTGTGCGACCAAAAAGCAGAGCAAATATTCCATCGATAGAAGCCATCGTGCCTCCAATGGTCGAAAGAACACGAGCGGCTTCGGAGAAGAGCGATGGGGGGCTCAGTTGTCGCTGGACAATTGCGTGGCAGAAAGTGTTGAATGAAAAAGTGGCCGACGAGTTGGATCCGGATGTGCTATCCACGCTTGTGACAACATCTGTGTAATTTGTATCATGGTCCAAACCAACGACACAGCGGCAATGGAAAGCACGTACCAGGACGAAATGAAATGAACCTGAAATTGCCAAGTATGTATCTCATCATGGTAAGCGAGATCGTATATTGCTTGAAAGGATTGAGGATCAACGGGCTCGTCAAGGTGACTTGCAGGCTGTTCATGAAGGCAGGAGGCGTGTTGGCCATTGTCACCCACATCACCAGAGAGTCATTTCCGGTCCAACTAATTTCAAACCCCGCGGGTGGATAGGTATAATTATAATCAACCCAATCACTATACCAGGTTCCCGAACCCTCCGGCACATAATCTGTGGCTGGAGATAGCATTAGCGTTGGTGGAAAAGTGGGAGTATCATCCATCTTGATTATCCTCGTCAGTATAGAAATTCTCAACAATTGGGATCGACATACCATTATGGTTGCGGTAACAGAGGTACTGTTTAGATTGGCAGTAACATCTGTACAGTTCGTGGATCCAAGTATCTCGTCCTTTACGATGTAAGCCTGGTCTGAGTGTAGCTGAAACTCGATGTAGCCAGAGTAAGCCGAGGAAACCACGAGACCAATGCAAGAGTATACTGCAAGGATACCGCGGAAGATAGCCCACGCGGTAGGCTCAAAACTGCTGAACGTCTTTAGGGAGACAAGTGGAGACAAGTAGTAGCTGAGACGTACTCGTGCTTTCGAAAAACTGAGTTTCGGGACATATAGTCTGCGCAGTGGCGAATCACATCCGCACGCTCGGTAGTTGTCCTCTGGTTTCCAAAAAGGCGCCACCTTCCCTGAGGTCCTGCCGACGACAGAGAGGACTCTCCAGGATATATGGGCAGGAATTTGTTGCCGAGGACCCTGTCTCTGACGGCTGCAATGCAGATGTACGAAACGAACACTATGTTCAGCCCAAGGATTGCGACAGTTGCTGCGATGACAGATGCAGAGGTAAATGTATCTTGAAGGGTCGGACTCCCAATTAACTCATACACATTGTTGAACCATGACAAAGTGTTGGTTAGGTTCGTCAATGGATTTGGCCAAACAACGAATAAGCAGGATAGGATGATGGGCCACATGGATAGCGGCAAAAGGACCACCACAACGATTTCGATGGCCAGGAATGCGCCCTGGTTCACCTTCCTGCGGATGGTCAGTATATCTCTGACATATCAGGTTAATTGTGATCGAGCAAGGGAGCGAGGTTATCTGCGCTTACAAAGTAGCAAGGATCCCCAATCCCACCAAAGCAGCGAGCGCCGTGATACCGTCAATATGGTTTTGAACATAGGAAATGTCCGTATCGTCCCATGCATTCAGGCTTAAGCCCCACGTGAACCCTAGTACGATTGTGGGCAGGTAAACGAATGCAAATGTCGCGTGGAATAATATGCGGATGGGCAGCAGATTACGCGCCATCGCACGTGATGGTCAGGGAGATTATGACCAGCAATCGGTGTAAATTGAGCTGGAAGTTGTTTTCGCTTGCGAGCGGCAGGCCAGGCCTTGAAGTCAGAGAATATGCAGATTAAATGTGAAGCAGAAGAGTGCCTGTATTTGACTAACATCGTGTCCACAGAAAGGCGTCCGCCGTGACAGAGTCTACAGTAAGCAATTAATCTATGGGGCAGTTTTTGCCGCGTTCGGTTCTCGTCTACATCATCGCGAGAGGATCTTGGACCCTGCATTGGTACCTGTCTCTCACAGGTTGGCAGTGCGTCAGCAGTAAATTCGGTTGGTCGGCCGGATTCAAGATTTTGAATCTTAAATCTGTTGTACACGAGGTAAGGGGTTTCGCCAACTGAATGTGGATTTTTGATCTCTTAAAAAGGTTGAAAATTGAGTTTCCCGACATCGTGCGATCGGAAGATAGGAACAGTTTCAGTTTCAACCTTTTCTTCCAATAGCAAGGTCTTGCTCTTCCGATAGGAAAGTCTGGCCTCAAAGTGTGTGATCGGCAAAACCACCAGTTTTCCTCCTATATTCAGGGGGGTGAATAGGAAGAAATTTTGAAAACGTACTATCTCTTCTCCCTAATCTCCTGCGTACACACGAGTCATGTCAAGGCTGTGGCCGCCACCGCGGCACAGGGCATGTTCGCGGTGGGTGCTGTAATTTAAAAAAGGCGAGGAACCGCGATTCGTCTAATCAGGTACCATCAAATACACGTGCCCCTGTCCCACAACGTGGATTTTGATGGTGCCTGGATAGACAAATCGAACTCCTCCTTGTAAAGCCAATTAGCTGTATTTCTATGTGGACTTTGAAGCTCGTACATGGCAGTGATACCTGAAAAGTCGAAGAATACGCTATGTGTCACAGATCGGAACTTTGAGGAGTATTTATTACGATAGGAAGGATAGGAAATAAATTCTATGATGTTTCCTATCGGAAGGAAACAGGACAAGTGCACAGGGTCCAAGCGATGGTCAACGATTTCAATGCACTGAACTTGGTAAAACCAACCCATAGGTTGGGAGCGTGCTTTGGAACCTGCTGCAGCTGGAGAACCGCCTAACTGCTTGCTGTGGAAATGCTGGCAGTCTACCTCGCGCATCAGAACCTACTCGCAATCGCTGTTTCGTTCGGTAACAGGGATATTTGAAAGGATACAGACAAATTGATTGTGGGTAGCGTATCCGGAGTCAACACATCGATGGCAATGTTCTCATTCAGCGGTTACAGAACCAAATCCTCACCCGTGACTTCAGCCCCCCATCAAATTTCTCTTCGGTAACTCATGTTCTTTCGGATATTGGAGGCACGCTGGCTTTCATTGATGGAATCTTCCCTCTCGTTTTTGGTCGGACCATCATGGTGTAGCATTGGGCTCGACCGCGTCGGGATGGCAGCATATATCAGCGAGGTGGCTATCGACGCGGCCTTGATAGATTCACCGTCTTACCACAGGGCATCCCATTCCCGCCGAAAGCTCACGCATCGGCGATACGGAAGAATGAGGAGAAAGTTTTGGGCGCCGGCCGGCGGACATGAGCTATCTCTGGTTGTCGTTAGTCGGTGCAGAACTGGGAGATCTTTACTTGTTGGCGGGAAACCTGATGATGAGTGGCTATTTCTTCGCCCATCGCCCTGAAATTTCAACGCTGTTGATTTGTTCTTAATTAATATGTTGAGTATTATTTCAGTGGGTTTTAAATATTAATTTCTTCGCTTCATTTTCTTTTGTGCGTTTTGAATCTTCAATGGACTTGGATTGTGCATATGGGGACGAGCACGACTGCCATTCAAATCGGTCTCTAACATTGCCCTTCCAGTAGATGTATAAGTTGGCTGCCTAGCCTCCGAAAGGGTGTGTCAGGCACTGTCAATGACTACAGTTCCATTCAGATGTACGCTGTAGGTATATAAAAAATGAGTTGAGAATTCCGGCCGTCGAGGCTGATCCAGGTATCCTATGAAAATGAAGACACAGTGGGCCGCAAGCTGCTTCCTTATGAGCTGCCGGTGTGCGAGTCGTCCGGACGACGTTCCCCGGGTATTCATCAGCTCGATCCCCAGGATTCGGCGCATCCGTCGGCCGAGCATCGGCGTGACCGTCATAGACCGATGCTGGAGTGGGATTGCGCGCGTGCTGGCCGCGCCGGTTCGGCACAGCAGCTCGCAATCGTGTACTATCCACAAGCATATCGGTGGGTGCGCCAGGCTGCTCTTCGTCCATGCCCAAGTGATGAAAGGCCGATGCGCATCTCTCATATCGAGCCCTAGGTGCGCCCGTTGCAGTCGTCCGTCACTATCTAGTGCTTAACCAACATTCCTGCTCTAGCAAAACAGAACTAGAACACCTTGTATATAATGTCACAAGATCGGTCGTACATCGATATCTGTATCTATGATGTATATGCAGTGTTGCCGTCCAGTCCCAAACTTGGGGCTCGAACCGATCAGTCCGACATAAACACAGCCAAGCGAAAAGAATTTGTATACAAAAGCTATTGAAATCATCCTGAATATATTGGTTCGGGAGATGCCCAAGTGTCCACCGCATATCGAGAAAGCATGTCCGCAGTGTTCAAAGTGTTATCAGTCGGCCTCCCAACAGGAGGATTTCTCTCTATATCTCCAAGCTGTTCACCAACGAACGATAATTGGAGGTAGCTCGCGTTCCTGCCAGTCCGCCCTGAGCTCATTATTGTCACCCCCTTCTTCCACGTCGCCGATGCGTGAGCTTGCAATGGGCGTGGTGGACCTTGGGGCTGGCGGCGAATCTATCAAGGCCGCGTCAATAGCCACCTCGCTGATGTACGCCGCCATCCCGCCACGGTCAATATCCCCTTGCATATGAGGGTATTGCTGGTGAATCAAGCGCTTGAAGCGATTGTGGGTGACCACGCCAAGCAGGCCAAAGGGGGAGACAATACGGGTTCCTGGTGCACGATGAGCATACGCCGAGCGTGGGATGGCGAACTTATGGGGAAAAGCTGGAAAATGGGACTGACCGAAGAGTATAGCCGCGATTGTGCGACCAAAAAGAAGAGCAAATATTCCATCAATAGAAGCCATGGTGCCTCCAACGGTCGAAAGAACACGAGCAGCTTCTGCGAACAACGATGGGGGGCTTAGCTGTCGCTGAATGATTGCTTGGCAGAAAGTGTTGAATGAAAAAGTCGCCACAGATACGTTGGATCCGGATGCGCTATCCACGCTTGCGATAAAATCTGTGTAATTTGTATCATGATCCACAGCAATGACACAGGAGCAATGTAAAGCACTCACCAGGACGATATGATAAGAACCAGAAATTGCCAATTATGTATCTCATCATGCTAAGCGAGATGGTATACTGCTTGAAGGGGGCGAGGATCAACGGGCTCGTCAAGATGGCTTGTGTGCTGTTCATGAAACCGACAGTGTTGGCCATTGTCACCCACACCAACACAGAGTCGTTAGCATTCCAGCTAATTTCAAACCCCGCAGGTGGATAGGTAGTATCAAATTCATGATACCAGGTTCCCGACCCCTTCTTCGTATAATATGTTCCAGGGGACACTACCGCCAGCGTTGTTGGAAAAGTGGGAGTATCGTCTGCCTTGATCACCCTCGTTAAAAATAATATTTTTTCAACAATTGAAATCGACTTACCATTATGGTTGCGGTCACAGAAGTAATATAATAATCGGCAGCAACCATTGAACAATTTGTTGACGAAAGTATCGCGTCATTTACGACATAAGCCCGGTGTAAGTAGAATTGATACTCGATGTAGCTAGAATAAGCCGAGAAAACCAGGAGACCAATGCAAGAATATACTGCAAAGATACCGCGGAAGATGGCCCATACGGTAGGCTCAAAACTGCTGAACATATTTAGGAGAAGAAACGGAGAGTAGTTGAGACGCACGCGTGCTTTCGAAAAAACGAGTGTCGGAAGATATAGTCTGCGCAGTGACGAACCACCACCGCACGCTCTGCAGGCGTCCTCTGCATTCCAAAAAGGCGCCACCTTTTGTGAGGTCCTGTCGACGATAGAGAGGACTCTCCAGGATATGTGGGCAGGAATTTGTTGCCGCGGGCCTTGTCCATGATGGCTGTGATGCAGATGTACGACACGAAAGCTGCGTTCAGCCCAAGGAATGCGACAGTTGCTGCGATGAGGGATGCCGATTTAACTTCATCTTCAGGATCTGGGGTTGCAATGAAGCTAATCAGGTTGCACCACGGCGGGTGAACCTTCGGCCACAACTCGACACCCTGCACATCGTAACACGAATGGATCATGTTAAAGAATGAAGCTGTCCAAACGATGTATATGCAGGACACGACGATGGGGTACACGGAGAGTGGCATAAGGACCACAACAATGATCTCGATGATCAGGAAAGCGCGCTGGTTAACCTGCCTATAGATGGTCACGATGTCTCTACGTATCTGGTTAATGATGATCAAGAAATGGTGAGTGTATGTGGGCTTACAAAGCAGCCATGATACCCAATCCTATTAATGGAGCGAGCGCCAAAAACCCGTCCATGTGATCGATATTGAACCCTAGCACGATTGTTGGCACGTAAACGAATGCAAATATGGCGTGGAACAGTATGCGGATGGGTAGCACATTCGGCGCCATCATACGATTCGTGATAGCCAGGGAGATACGGCCAGTGATCGATGAAAATCGGGCCGGAATGTGTTTTCGCTTGCGAGTGGCAGACCAGGTCTTGAAGTTAGAGGGGATTCGGATATCGACTCTGAGCAGGAGAGATTGTGTGTATTTAACTGGGAGCAACATTTCCAAAGGAAGCTCCAGGCAGCATCCACAGCAAGCCAGCGTTTAGGACCTGGGCCATCCGTGGGTCAGTTTGGCCGAGTATGGTTGTCGTCCTTGTCTTCTTCGCGCAGCATGCAGTCTGGACCCTGAACTGATACTGATGTTGGCTGATATTGATCAAGTCTGAGGGTATAAAATGCTATACAAGAGAGAGTGCGCATGTTTAATTGATATCGTGTCCGCAGCAAGCCTTACCTTGTTCAGTTGTCTGCGTCATCACGAATGCATCATGGACTCTGTGCTGATGTTGGTTCCTATCTTTCACAGGTTGGCGGTGCCTCAGCGCTCAGCGCTGGTCGATCTGTGCCGGCTATTGAATCTGGGGCCAGGATATAACACGAATGTCAGCATACCACGCGTGGTAACGGGGTGAGACTATTCAGGACAGAGAAAATCGAAAGTCAAGTCACGTACCGGAATATATACCGATTACGTTGTCTCAAAGCGGCAATTGCAACTTGGGGACAGCATACACAGCTTGAACTTGCCGTGGCGTTACAGTATAACGGACGCATCATCATTGGGCCGAGCGCTATATTGAGCGCTCGCGCTGTCACACGCAAACCACACGTCTTCAAGGTTCACTGCTCTTGCGGGACGTCGGAAAAATAAACAGAACGCCACCACCACCGCAATCTGTCCGCAAAGCGGCAGCGTCGGCCGATCGAGAAACACGACATGGCATCTTCCAGTTCCCCGCACCGGGCATCCTGCATCGATCACAAATCTACTCGATAGGCAGGAGTGCGTGTCCCTTCTTCGTCTACTCTTCTACTCATGCTAACGCAACGACCAGGATGTTCATGGACGGCAACTCCACTAAGACGATATATGGCATCAACGGCGCCGGCACGCAGACGCAACAGGTAGCCGGAATTCCCGACAACGCACCTGGCGTAGAATGTCTTCGTCTCGATGATACTGAGGCATCGGTGAATACCGCTGCCCTCTTTCCCTTCTCCATCCTGCACCTCCATCTGCTTCTCCCTGTAACTTCGGCTGTCTTCTTTTACCGCGGATCCCCACCCCCATATGTCCACATTAAACCCCGCACCCCGATTCGCCTCGAACACCCGCTAACGCGCCCATCCCTTCTCCCAGGCCCACAAACTCAAGTGCGACGACCTCACTATCGCGCTCGCTGGCCGTTCGAGCGACGCTGGCAACTAGCCAGGCGCGGACCCATAGGAGCGACACCCAAATCCTAGGCATGATCATCACTTACGCACAGATGGAGCGGCTGAAGGCCCTGGCCGGTTTGAACACCAAGCGGGTGAAGATCTACAAGAAGGCGCGCGTGACGGGGCTCGTGAAGGATGAGTGCGGCGACGAGTAAGGTCAAGTTCCTCGCTGCTGAGGTGCGTAGCGTTTCTCTTCCTTTTTGTGCGAGATCTAACTGTGATATATGTAGGCACTTCGCGGGGTTGGATGTATTCTCCTCAACAACACGAGCGGCGGTTCGTGGACGAGATCAAGAAGCTGATTGTGTTACTGGGAAGATGTGGGAGAATGGCAAGGTACGCACCGCCCCTGATTCCTTCCGTCCGTCCGCCTTCCTTGGATATGAACCCGCGCTGATGAATGCTCGCTACGCTGCCCAATCCGCCTCATCCTGAAGGACGAAGAAGGATCCGTTTGGCAGGAAGGTGATCCTCCTCGCTTTTCTGTTATGCGAAGAACCAGCTGGCGCGCCCCTCCCGCAATTCTTCGCAGAAGGCGAATGGCCGATGAACGGCTTCTTCAGCGTTGCAGTTATGACCTCCGTGCTGCATTACACCATGGGCGACATCGAAATCGATGCCGAGTCGTGCACGCTCTCCACGACGCAGCAGCCCATCCCTGTACTGTTCGCCACGGACGCGGGGGCCGGCGGCGTGCAAGGCGCGAACCGTCTTACGAGATCGAGTCTGCTGGGGTGCGTGGTTTTTGGAAGAGCGCCCACTGCCCCTGCCCCTGCCCCTGCGAAGGATGTAACAACCCGCCGCCGGATTCGTAGCAGGCCAGAGAGAGTCCACGATGGAAGAAATTCCCAAGCATAACACGACGGACGACAGCTGGGTCGTCATCTCCGGCCAAGTTCTCGGCGTGACGAGCTACCTGCCGGACCACCCTGGTGAGAAGGCAATCATCCTGCAGGCGAGATGCGATGCGACGGAGGCGTGCAATATGTCGAATGATAAGGTTATTCTGCGGTGTGCGGCGAATTCGGATATTGGGAATGTGAAGAAGTAGGGAGTAGGCGAGGATTTGGTGAAAATGGAAAATCTTGTCGTATGTTCTGCCTGTATTTTTCCGCAATATTCTATCTATTTCTCATTGTTGCATACTAGGTGCGTAGTCTTCGTCAATATCGTGTTAAGACCGTGGCTCACGGTGAGGCAGCAAAACGCAGACTCCATCAAGGCTCCATAGGACATCGACCGTTTTCACACTCAACCTTTCACATCAATCACGTCCACCGTTATATCCATAGATTTCCAAACCAGCTTCTCTGCTCGAAGTCAACATGAGGCTGATGGGAATGGCTGCAACGTTGCTTTTGGGGGTTCCGCCATGCGCTCAGCTTTCAAGTTTGAACGTCCCGGCTCCAGGACTGGACTGATCGATTCGGATCAGAAGCGATTCGAAACTCGATAGTCGAAGTTCGAGAGTCGCTGGGTACCGTCAGCCTCGGGGCCATCATCAGTATCGGTATCTCGCTCGAGATTTGAGAACGGCTACATACTGAAAGACCGAAACGAAAAGGCAACATCCGGCCAACGAATAGCTGACTTCTGGACACTGCCGACGAGTGTGAAATGTTGGTGAAATGGACATCACTATCAATATTAGTACAGGGTGCAGGCTGCATGCGCGCAGAAGCCCAAGGACGAGCACCGAACTTGGTCAAACGGACCCATGGATGGGTTGATGGGCGCTTGCATCAGCAAGATAGCACGTTGCTGTATCGTCTGAATCGGCTAATTGCTCTATTTCCACTAGAAATAGCCAGCAATTTTATCTTATAGTTATTTCAGGCATTTCAGTGAAGATAATGTTTTACTAACTAAATTTGTGAAAATGTTGGTCTATATGCTTATCAACATATATTGAAGGGCAAGATTTGCGCGAGCAGCCCTACTCGAGTCTCGCGTCATCGAGAGGCTCAACGGAAGGAACAGTCGATGATCAAAATTACATCAAAATTCTTACAAGTCCTTTCGAAGTCCGCTCGGCAGCAGATGGATGCGACGCGCGTCCCGTCGTAAATTTTCACCATGCCTTGGTTCTGCTCTCGATCGAGTCTCATCTGCCCTCACCGTCTGTCTTATGCCTTCCACTTTCTACCGACTTCTGGATGTTGGCCCGAGATTGAATGGACATGTTTCAATACACAGTAGTCGCGGGCACATGTCATTATCAAAGTCTGTGCTTTTGTGTCCTTATTCTTCTCGTTTCTATCGCTCTTTCATCCATTCTCCGGAGGTCAGCGAGAGCTATCAGTGGAGATGGCTAGCAGCGTGGTTCACAGATATTAGGGCATGGGGTCAGACAATGGGCAGAGCGAGGGAGATGTGCATGGCATGTCCTTCGTGATGCACCTCCTGCTGGATCGCTCGCGCGAGGCGTCTCGCTTGTCGTTCGTCATCGCTAGAATTGGCGGTGGTGAGTGGCGACGAGATGGAGGTGGACGCAATGTGGGTGAAGCTGAAGAGCAGTGCAGGTGGGGTACGTGTGGGGAAATAGAATGTGCTACGTCGTAAGTGCCTCTTCTACTTATGCGCACCCTCTGCCCACTCTTGCATCTTCGCGAGCCCGTTTTAGACCTAATTTGCTCAGGGAAAGGGTCTCGTGCGCTCGCTTTGCCGGCACCAAGGCAAGGGAGGTATTCAGAAGGGTGGTGTTTGAGGAGGTGTGTGTGTGGGGACTAAGATATGTGTTTGTTCAGGTTCCCTACCCCACCGAATGATCATGGCACGTCGTCGGACGTGCCGATGCGCTCCGTAGTACTTAATTTACATATGTTGTAGTTCGCGTAGTCGTTTCAGCAATGACATACTATTATCATTCCAAAATGCCTAAATTCAGTCAAGTGGTCGCTGAAATTCGGCTTCTTTTGCTGAAAATAGTTGTGTGCATAATGCACTGAATCGCCTGAATCGCCTGTTCCCAGGCGATTCAGACACATGTCATCTTGCTGATGTGCTTGCTGTGGACATACTCTCATTCAAGTACACGCAATCTCTCATTATTAGCGTCGATATCTGAATCCCCTCCGACGTTCAGGCCTGGACATTCGCTCAATAGTAAAAACACCTTCCAGCTACATTCGCATTTGACTTCTAGTTACTGGCGATATCTTCCTGTACATCACGCATCGCAAAATGGCTCGGAATATGCTGCCCATCCGCATTTTGTTCCATATCACCTTGGCGTTCATTTACATTCCTGGAATATGCATAGTGCTCATGTCGACTTCTAGCCAAATTGTGTATTTCCTGGTGGTATCTATTGCTTGGGCGAGCTTGGGTATATTTCCTATCGTGTAAGCACAAGCGCTCTCATTCTTTCCTCAACAACGATTAACCTTGGATTAACCTCATATTTCAGAGATATCCAGACAATCACTAGGAATGTGAACAAGCGCGCGTTCCTGATCATCGAGATCATTGTCGTGGTCCTTATGCCACTAACCATGTGGCCCATCATCATATCCGCCATAGGCATCATTTGGTCAAAGCGGTTTTCAGCCTCGGCCATTGATCCGTGTTATCAATCGGTTCGACCCTCGTGGTTCTGCCAGGCGATTAACTCAGTTGCTGTCCCAAACCCTGGGGATGAACTTGTTGCCTCTGCATTTGTCGTTTCAGGAACTGCCGCAATCCTTGCGCTGCACACAACTTTCCTTTTATACATTTGTTTCGTAGCCATCACAGACAAATTCCACGGCAACAAATTCCTGCTCAGTTATTCAGGGGAGTCCTGTCTGTCATCGCCACCCGGAACAGAGGCAAAGTGGTACTTTTTAGGAACCCCGAGGACACCTACGCAGCGTGCGGCAATAGGGAGTATCACAGTGAGCGTTTCAAAGGTGGTTTGATGGGCGTTTCGCCGTCCGATTCACTCAGGAAAAAGTCACGTGAAACGGTCCAAAACCGCTTCGCACTGTGATACCCCCCATTTGCTGCTGCTTCACTTACTGGTTTGATCCTATGTATCGCATGCACGCCGCGCACATGCCGCTCGGCACATCTATATTTTTATTGGTATATTCACCCAGTATATATCTATTTTATAGCCACTGACTTCAATCACCACATAATATGTTAAGGAAAATCTATAGATAATTCACCATGGATGCTATGAAGAGGTTTTGTACCGCAAGTCAAGTCATGCATGGACGCTGAGGGCCGTGCTTTTAGCAGTGTATTCGAGGTACGTACTTGATAATTAGTAGATAATTGGAAGTCCGCCGACGTGTACATACTACATGCGAGGCGCAAATCGAAACGAGTGTCGAAACGCCTGAAATTTCCAAAGCGGCTCCGGAGCCGCTTTGGAAATTTCGTCGAAACGCCTGTTCGAAACGATTTTTGAAACGTCCATCAAACCGCCTTTAAACCGCTCACTGTGATACTCCCTAATGGTTAGTCACTGTGCAGACTATATATTCCGGAACTCGGTATTTCGAAAGCACGCGTAGGTCACAGGCTTGCAGCTCACCTTCCTTGCACTACTGACATGCAACAGTTTTGAACCTAAGAAATGGGCTATCTTTCGCGGGATCATAGCAGCGTACTCTTGCGTTGGTCTTGTGGTTTTCTCGGCATATTCTGCATTATCCGAGGCGCAGCTGCGAAGGACTCTTACAGTTCATGAAACAATCGCTATGGCCTCGCTATATTGTGGGAATATTATAACTTATCCGTGGCTTCATTTCTAATGGTCCGTTTACTTCGATTAATTGGATTATAATTCTCACAAGGTTCACAGGGCCCACAGTCCGCTAGTGATGCCAATCCTACGTCCCCCGTGAATGCGACCCCTGAACAAAATCCACCACCTACATTGTCCGGCAATAATACAAGTGGTGATTGGCAAAATCCAATGCCAGAATTCTGGGCGTTTACCACTGGTGATGATTATATACTTTTGCCTAATTTCAATATGAGCTGGACCGGCGAGTACGCTTTGGTCACCTGGGTTACCACGGATGGGTGCTTCGGGGAAGATGATACGGACCAAGGTCCCTCTGGATCTTTGAATAGCACACAAGTCGGCTCGACAAATCCGCTGGTTCTTTCCCCTTTCCGGGAATATCGTATCTCGCTTATCGCCGTCGTGTACATATTGCCTAACTGCTCCTTTACACAGTGGATTCCTGGTACGTGTTTCCAATTTACACCGGGTCTGTGGTGTCGTCCATGACACGGATTACGCAGATGTATTACTTGTAGACGGCGTATCAGGATCAGACGCATCAATAGCCATTTTTTCATTCAACGGCTACCAGACCCAAATCCTCACGCGGGATCTCAGGCGCCCATCGGTTTTCTCGTCAATAGCTCATATTCTCTCGGATGTTGGAGGCACGCTGTCCTTTATCGATGGCCTCTTCGCCCTCATTTTTGGTCGCACAATTGTGGCTATAATTTTCGGTCAGTCTCATTTGCGAACCCCCGCCCCCTGAGTTTGCCCATTAAACGGTCTAAGCATGCTGAATATACACCAGGAACTCGGATTGTCTCGCCCTTCGGCTTGCTTGGCATGGTCACCCACAATCGATTCAAGCGCTTGATTCACGATCAGTACCCTGAGATGCAGGAGGATATCAACCGTGGTGGGATGGCGGCATACATCAGCGACGTGGCTATTGACGCAGCATTGATGGATAAACCACCTGCGAAAGGGCACACCACCTCCGTCGAAAGCTCGCACATCGCGGATCCGGAAGAAGGAGCTGAAAATATTGAGCTCATGCGTTGGCAAACCGGCAGTAGCGCGAGCTATGTCACGGCCCAGTCATCGCTAGTTGACGAAGAGCTTGGAGATTTAGAGAGCAACCCGCTCGTTGGAAGGCCGATTGATAACGAGTAATCTTATCATCGCCCGTTGCCCTGAATTTTGAACGCTGTGGACATGTTTTCTCGGTGTACCGTGGACACTTATGCATCTCCCGAATCAGTACCTAGGATTGTTTCAATAGCTTTGTATTTAATTCCTCTTCACTGAGCTGGGATTATATCGTGACGTAATAGTATACGCTCGCTCCGCAAGGTTAGAGGTGTGCTGCACCGCCAGACGTATCAGCATCGCGTGACGTAGGTGTGGATCACAGTGCATAGTCACATTATAGAGTTTTAGACAGCCTGAGACGCTACAGACTTGATTTCTCAGCAACCAGAGCCACCGCCTGCTTCATCACCACCGCCGAGGAATGGGCCATGTGTCCATGAGCCACGCGGTATTGTTACGCGCAGCGATCTCAGAGCCAGGCATTGAATAATCAAATATTCACACATTGATCTCTTGTATCGTTGGTCGTGCACAGGAATATAGTCACACCAGAGTAGTAAATTTGAATATCGACCAAGTTGACCCATGTCTGGAGCGCCAAATCCCAAGAAAGGAGATTGCCAACAAAAGAAGAGTCCAAACTGGTGAGCTGCTGCCCAATCAATCGCAGCTGCTCCAAAACGCCGTGTACGGGAGCGAGCCAAAGAAGTTGAGTGAAATTCGGGAAGGGAAAGTGTTAGACATCCTCTAAGCAGGTGTAGCTAGTGACTCCAAAAAAGGACGTTTAGCTGCTCTAGAGTATGCATGTCGAACTCTCTCCAGTTGTATGGGACAGCCGGGGAATGGCTTCGCGGGCTCATAACAACCGCGACGCGCGTGACAAAAAGCGAAGTCAATTTAAACGGGTGCATTTTGAGGAAGATCTGAGCGCGAGGGTCAGCATGCGAGTAGATTCATTTGCGATGATAAGGATTGATGATGACGAGGGTAGTGGTGTAAGCTTGGTAGGGAGACGAGCGATCGGGTCAGCCAGTAACGGAGAGGAGAAGAGGCAGGCATGAGGAGAAAGGAAAAGCGCATTGGCGTAACGGAGTATCCAGCGTTCGCCTAGTCACTAACTCTTGTCGAGCAGCTCGCGCATCAGCCCGTCTCTACTAATTCCCTATATGTCAAACCAGCGGTACGGTGGGGCCTTGGGGCATCGAAGATCCACCACACTTCTACGCCAGCGTTCATAGCTTGAGAATTTAGAAATGGCAGGGATGAAACACGATGCACTCATTGAAGACTACACCAGCACCGTTGTCTGCTCCATTGCGAGGCTTTAAGCTTCACTCGTGGGTCTTCCAGCTGCCGGGAGTTTCCCAGTCGTCCCATGGAAATGAAGAGACGTTTTCCGTCCTTGTGACTCTGAGCTGCTGGTTGTGCGAGTCGTCCGGACGACGTTAGGACAAAGAGACAGTACAACACTATAAACCCCAGGCAGGAGCATGTATATAAATGTTGGATATACTGAGTACTCTCCAGCAGTATGAGTTCTCTTGGGAGCGATGACATGGACGCGACCAGGGAGAAAGGAAATTGTAAACAAAGCGGCGGCGTCGGCCGATCGCATCTTCGCAAATCGGTACATAAGCCCCTGAGCTGCTGACCGGCAATGCCGAAGGCCGACGCGGCACTTGTCTCTCGCGCGGAGGGGGCCGCTTGATATGTGCCTGTAAATGTTTTCTCTCTTCAACATACGTGCGTGTACCTGGAATCTTGACCTTGAAGGACACTAGCTCTGGACTTCCAGCTCAGCCATCGCTTCACTCGCGCAACAGTTCAAGCTTGCCTCGCCCTCGCAACTCCCTGTAGACAATACCCCTCTCGATGCTTCGTGAAGGTATTGGTAAGCCACTTCTTCGAATCATTTACATTGTGCGCGCCGGTCTCAACTAGCCTTGAACGACATCATTTCCATACACATTGACATGAGGCTGTCTATGGCGGTGTACTCTTTCCGTGGTCTCAACCAAGTAGTTATGGACGACATCTTGCCAGGGCGGTGCTCCCGTTGCATTTGGCGGTCTCAACCCACCATGGCCGATGATCCGCAGCATGTCGAAGACTATGCGAGACGCTAGCCGGCTGACTTCAGCTATATGTTGTGATATCTCCGCATAATATCTAACTTGACAGCGGGGGTGGTGGTCCGTGGAGGGAATCTACCAAAGTCCGCGTTGCACATTGTCATCGTTGCTGGATGGCGGGCGACTGGCCCCGTCATTACCGCGGAGTACAAGTACCAGAGAGCGACAGGCAGTATTATCATACCAATTATCTCCCATTTATCATGCAGTTCAAAGTAACATTTATCGCTCTCTGCATCTCTGTCGGTATCGCCGTCGCTGCTCCAACAGCCGTCTCGTCGTGAGTGATTCTTTGCAGTTGCTACGAATTGCCTTTGAACAAGTTCGTCTCCAGCGCCATCGCGGTCACCACGACCCTTGTTGCCTCCTCCGTCTACACCAGTGTTGGTTCAACCGCGCCAGTGGCCTCCTCGTGAGTGAATATTACACTATTATTATAATGAATTAATTTTGATCGAAATGGTCCCCAGCGCTGTCGCCACTGGTACTGAGGCTTATAACACCACCGCGACCTTCGCGTCCGCTACCTCCGCTAGCGTTGGCCCCTCCAGCTGTGTGGTCGCCTCCACCAGCATTCCTTCCAGTGCTGCCGCCTCCGGTCCTGCCCCCCATACGAGCACCGTTATCGTGACCGTCGGTTCCGCCCCCACTAGCATTGGTGGCTCCACTGCCCCGGCAGCCACGTCCTCGTGAGTAAAATTATCTCCGTGGCTGTCAGCTGTTGTTTTCTGACCATACTCGTCTCCAGTGCCGGCGCATCCGGTCCTGTATCTTACTTGATCGACGAGATACTCGGATTTTTCACCTCCAGTAGCCTCAGGCCATCCAGCTCCGCCTCCGTCTTCACCAGTGTTGAGCACACCGCTACCGCCTCCAGCCCTCCTTGTTACGAGACCACCGCGACCCTCGCTTCCAGCGCCTACACCAGTGTCGGGCCTTCGAGCAGTGCTGACGCCTCCGGCGCTACTTCGTATGAGAGCACCGTGACCATCGGTTCCTCTATCTTCACCAGTGTTGGGCCTTCCACGGCTTCCTCCTCCGCCCTATCTTCTTCCGAGATCACTGCGACCATCGCTTCCAGCGCCTCCACTGGCATTGAAGCCTCCAGCACCGCAGTCCCCCTATAGAAGAACAATGGGCCCCCCCCTTCTTGTTACTTCACCACGTAAATCTGGGTTTTACTTTCTACTGCTAGCATATTGTTGAATTCCCCAAAACTGTGCCAATCAATAGATCTTGAGTTCTACACAGGCGGATGGAGTGTAAGAAAATGCGCGCAAGCTTTCGTAATCATTTCATCAGCCTGACCCGGAGCTTCGGGTGTCGGATTTTCCGACTGGGCATGAGGCGGTGTAGTCTGTGATCTTGGTGCACCAAAGACGGCGAAAGTACTCGGGAAAGCGATGGGAAAGGACAAGATTTCTTGGGGCCCGAGGATGGCAGATAATCTGCATTATCCCAGGGCGAATGCTGCTCGGATAGTCGGTGACCTGATTTAATATTCCTAGAATTTTCCAATTCCCGTCGCGCTCGCAAGGCTTCTCCCGGGACAACTCAATCCCGCTTGCGAACTGTGTCGGCATCGCGCAAGAATGCAGTTGGCTGTCTATTCGCCGGATTTCGGATTTCTTTTCTTTCGGTCCTTCAGGAAGGAACCGGTCTTGAATCTCGATGTCGATTGAGCTCCTGATCCCCATGTTGAAATGGGACACTGACCGGTCTATGTCACGCATAATGGGGGCGAGCACTTTGCCACCAATGTGTTGGATTTGGAATTTTCATTCGCGCCGGAGAGTCGTTATAGGTTTAACGTCTACCTATTTGCATCATACACCACATCATTGAATTTTGACACGATAAGCATTGGAATTAGTAAGGAACAGGATATCATGGATATGGATTGAACCCAGATTGAACTCGAAATCACCAGATATGACACCAGTCATAATAGGCGAGTAGTCCTAAACATAAATTCATAAAACCAATCCCCGTGTTTCCGGCTGGATTGTGGCTGGCTCGGCAGTACCGGTCAAGGTACATCTTCTTGCATCTTCATCTACATGATGATGATGTAATAGACTACATCTGCATCTACATCGAGAGACTTTCGAAAGATGGCTCATGCTGTCCGAATGAGTTCGACCGTTTCTGCGATCTGTCAAGCACGTTTCAGTCTCAATATTTTAGCCAGGCGCCAAGGTATCCAGCTTGAATGCCATTGCTGTGAACCTGATGCCAATGATAAGGACGACACTAAGGACGACACTGAGGACGAGGCCAAAGGCGCCGAATCGATCGGCCGTTTCCGGACCCCTGGTTACTCGTCTGACCAACGTCTGACTAGGCCCCTTCGCAATCTCTCAATCGTCGCCTAAAAGCTACAGCTAACTTGATTGACAGAATATCGTGCGTATATTGACCGATGCGACAGGCTGCTATCCCATTGTTGAAGAGGAGCTTGTAGGTTGGATATAGCGAGGAAGTCTAAGCTGATTGACCTCTGCGTAGGGAGAGCTGCCAGTGTTTATTCTGATAAGGTCCTTGTGTTTCATGTTGCAGAGTCTGCTCGGTAGATACCAGAGTTTGTTCGGAGTTCTGCAACCATGCTTTTTAAGTTGTTTTGTAACCTTGTTATACCAAAGTCAGCCTAAGTAAGGCTGCCACCGCAGATACAGGTGTCTGCGTGAAAGTTGCCTGTCTATTAAATAGACTAGGAGATACACCTGCTAGAGGAGTAGTACCCGGGGAGCTTTCTACGATAACTAGTCGAGTTCTAGGTTGAGGTCTTCCTCAAGTTTTACTTTCTAGAACCAGGACGACTTCATATAGAGCCTTAGGCTTAAGAGGCTCTGGCGTTTTTAGCGAGGGAGTGATATCTAGTCCTTAGTATGTAGTTGCTGCGTTATCTCTTCAAACCCTACTGGTTACGAGTGGGTTGATGGTAAGGAGAAGGCAGTTCACACGTGATGCTTGGAAGGTTCCAGCTCCGGTGAGGTGTCGAGGCGGTGCTGATGGTCTCGTAATAACCGTGAGAAGATATACAGTACGAGCCATGTTCCGGTCTGTAGAGTATACGGTAGTGGGCTGATAGAAGCAAGTTAGTCTTGGGTTGAGTTGATGTAGAGTTACGGCGAGCATTATAGGATTTTATGGAGTTCCCATGATTCCTGAAGTTCTAGTTTATGCTACCGCGTAGATCTCGACCTGAGTAACCTATGAGCCTGAGTCTGACCCGTCTCCTGGCTCTACTAGCTGGGAGCTGTAGACCAATGCAGAAGGATTACCGGGTACCTCGTCAGTCGACCCATAGAGCCTTTGTCTTTTGTCAAAGGTACTCGAGATGGCTTCGTCTTATGTACCCTGACAGGCTGAGTACAGCTGTCTGGCGGACCAATGCAAGAAAAGTTGTCCTTAATCCTAAACGATAGTTGTTAGGTTGTGGCGATACACCGCTGTTGGTTCCGAGATATAAAGAACGTCAGTTAGGGCGTGTACTAGCAGCTTGGTTCGTGTAGCTGCAGTTTATGGTAATGTAGTCCCTTAAACAGCTCTTGTTTGTCCGGAAGTATAAGATACAGTTGTGGTTTCTATACTATCGCCTGTTGGAGTGGTTTCGTAATGGAAAAGGACGGGTGCTATTTGTAGCGTTCCGCTACCCTGAGTAGAGACCTGTTCTGTTTATTGAACGGTGGTCTAGAGCGTTACTCTCTTAAATGAGTAACTCACCCTCACAACTTCATGCACGATAGTGGAGTAAACAAGCAGATATAGTGCCATGTTACTCGGCAGGGATGGACCTGATTTATGAGATGTATACCTGACATGACGAGTTGATGACATAATGAATAGGCGTCATGTAAATGGTAATAGTGTGGAAGTAACGGTGATGCTAGTGAGTACTAGTGTGGTAGCAAGAGAAGCATATATATGTTCTACATTGGATGGATGTTAG
>KV417933.1:0-28575 GCA_001630335.1 Athelia psychrophila
ACCTTTCCATCACCTCCCGAGCGACGTGGGGTTTGCCCACCGACACCAGCGCGTGATCACAGTGTACCCAACTCAGCCGATCAAGCACTGATTGGATGCTATCAGCTACCATATAAACTTCTATCCATCCATGAGACCTGCACATTATATTATATTTTTACATTACAAAAGTCATGATATCATGAGGAATATACACTGAGGCAATCAACATACGGCCAAGTCATTGTATACGGTGCTGGTGGCAAATCGAACGGTAGATAAGTGGCACCGCGCCGGGAAAGCAATATACTGCTACAACGAAATCCACGTTCCTTACAAATAAAATCATCCAAAAATCACCCTTCTAACTCGCATTGCGCACTATCATGGGGATTAGGCGGTAGTTTGAATGGATCATAAGGCGGCTCCCATCCTTTCCCCTTCGCTACCTCTTGCTTCAGATGTTGAAGCCAATCATTTGGGTTCCAGCGGGAGGAGTAATCGTTCGACCGATCATCCCACGTGTGGAAACTCTGCAAGATGACAGCACTTTCCAGGATAAACTTCATGATGCACATGCTTTCTCTTGGCATCCGCTTTTGCACGCCGCCAAATTCCTCCGTTTCGGGATCGAAGGTATCCGGGACGTGACCAGGAAGAAACAGACGATGGCGCGTGTTGCAAGAAGCTTCCAGAAATTCAGCGAGATCGAGAGCTTCTGCGTCCTCCACTAGGAACGCTGCACGTCCTTTGGTGGCGAGTGATAGCTTCGGCGCAACTCGGAGGGTGATGAAAAGGATTTTGTGGTCCTGACGAGCTTCGCAGAAACATCTTGGCCCACGGGCAGTATGCGGGAGGTGAGGAGTAGTCCAACCAAAGGCATTGAACATGGATAGGTTTAAGAGCGCGCGGTAGTTCACAAGGAAATCTTCACACAGCGGGCTGATATTTTCCATAGTGATGGATATGACCTGGCCGTTGTCAGAAATGAGGTTCACAGCTGTCTCTGCTGCAACATTCTGCAAGCTCGCTCTGTCTCGCTTGCAGTCTTGCTTGTGGCGTCCCCAATGAGCGCGTTCTGGAGAAACGAGGCATCGCATCGATAAGAACAGCAATCATCCGATCAGAGGTACGTCACTTACGACAACTTTTACTCTAAAATCATCACGGAAGGCGACGGTCAGTGGGTTTGAACATAACAGACGTGAAGGGGCTCACGCAGTATACGGAACTAGAAGAGAGAAGGGTCGATTAACGGCAATAAAGCAGCCTGATTTACAAGGTGCTTACATCCTGCAGCTGGCACACTTGGAGAATTTTGTGTTTCCATCTGCTTCTCTTTTCCTGCACGCAATGTTCTGCAGGGACAAGTTAATACGTGAATGTCGCAGAATTTTTCTGCAAGCAAGGGCTCTATGGACGTACTTCACATTGGATAAGCTTGTGTCTGCAATGCGATGGAGTTTAAATCATCAGCTGACCTCAGCAGAACTTGTGTACGGGCGAAGCTCACTTTGCATCTTGACGCATTGCAAATAGTATTCAATATTCACCCGCGTAAAGAAATTAGGAATGGAGACCGAGGTGCTGATAGGTGCGCGTGGTGGTTCCTGACGTTCAATGTTTGAACGTTCGAGATCAAGATAATCAAGTCCTGGGCGTCTATTGTATCCCTTCGATCGAACAGTTTTGACCGTTTGAGGAAATTCGCGTTTTGCGTTTTCCTCCGTTCAAATACTTGAAGTGACGGCCTTCCGCGGCATCCTGAACGCTTTGTACGCCCCTTGTGCTCACTCATGCCAGTATGAATCGACTTACGATCACATCGGACTGGCTGGCCCGTCCAAATCTAGATCGCCACTTACGACGCTCAACTTCTTTGGTTGTTACCGAGTCAGCAGCCCTCCTCGCCCGTCGAAAGAGGGAACAAACAATATGTGTACCATGTCTCCTTACTACGTGCACATGCGCCTATGATTTATCGCACGGCTTGCTTCAGTCGCCTTATAGCGAGATTGAGCTCTTCAAAGCAGTGCCTGTCACTGGGTCTAGAGGACTGGAAGCAATGTAGTTGGCTGCCACGGGTCTCCTAGTGGCTCTGTTCTTTGAACATGTTGCCGCTGCGGGCACTCGTCGATCATCGGCCTCGGTGAGAGCATGTCATGTATCTGATACACCGACCTTCGGCGAGACCATGACGGCCATCGGCCTCGGCGAGTGAGCATGCGACGAGTCGGCATCCCCACCGCAGCCTGCAAGCACATACGCACACACCACCCCAGCGCCTGCCCACCCGAAGCCCACAGCACAGTCCCAGTTCCATTCCTCCTTTCAATTCAATCCAAAACACTTTCGCATTCACATCTCAAATTACAATGGCCGATTCGCAGAAGCAGACCGTGCACGTACCCCATCTGAGCGGGTCGTCCCAGCCATCGCCCGCCATAATACTGACATACCCCGATTCCCGATTCCCGCAGATACCGGCGCACCCTGCCACACGACCCGAAGAAGCCGAAGGTCGTGCTCATCAACGCCCTCATGACATCCACCGACTTCCTCCGCCCGCAGTTCGACGACCCCGCCGTGACTGCCGGTATAAACCTGCTCGCCATCGAGCCCCTGGGCTACGGAAGGACCAGATCTGCGACCGTGCACCTCACGTACTGAGACAGCGCGATCATGAGCCTGCAAGTGCTTGACACGCTGGGAATGGCCGAGAGGGTCTTCGTGCTCGGCACCAGGGCGGCTGGATGGCAAAATCTCTGACGCTGGGAGCGATTCGCGGCATCCGGAGTCATAGGTTGTTACTGAGCGCTACCACGACTTCGATTCGGACGAATCGGCACCGGGACTCAGGATTTTTGAACAGGCGACCATCGTGCCACCCGCCATCTAATGGTTTTAACGAGATCCCTATGTTTCTCACCATTGCATCTCGCATCTCGCATCTCGTAGATAAAGATGGTCACACCGAAGGAGCCTGGAAATCAGTCCTACCGCGGCGAGGTCGCCGCGAAGAAGAACAGGTTGCAATTGCTCTCCGGTGCGGCGGCGCCCAGCTTCACATGCCCAGTGTACCTCGACAACGACGGGGCAAAAATCTGCGGAACACGCTGCAGGCACACCGCTCTGCAAGAGCTGTATCCAGAGATTCAGATTGTCCATGCATAATGATTAATTCGGGCACCGTATCAATGTCACTTGAATTGAACTATAATACAGATAGATTTCCATTAGCATACTTCAACTCCACATATCTCAATAACGATACATAAGCTCTTTTCTCCGAATTAATTATGTGCCACACAAACAGCGATATGAATTGGCCATCCAACCCGCCCATCGTCAAGCCCGCATGGGATCAGAGACCTGAAGCACAGTAAGACAACCTCTTCAGCAGGGCTACAGCCTCGGTACCTGACGGCATACGGTTGGGGATGATCGCGATATAGATCCTGAATTATAACCGATGATAGTCACAAGTTCTGGCCGCTCTTGCAGGGCAGGTTATCACACCCGCTTGGCATCTTCTCGGATCCATCTGCGCGGTCTCCGGTTCGAGTCCGGATTTGTCCAACCTTTTTGCCTTTTGCTTTTTTTGGAAACAATGAATGTTCAACGCAGCATTGGTATAGTGCCGCAGTGGCCTTGTGGAGACGGTTTGTTGCGCTACTATTCGGATGCCGCTTTGTGGAGCATCATTCACATACGGCTCTAAAAGGTGTGCAGCCTTCGTTTTTGCTGCGCTGCTCGCAACCGCATTCAAGTTCTAACCTCAATTGAACACTAGCTTGTATCATGCCCTAGATCGAATTTTTGAAGCCCGTTATGTAGGAAGAGTACCGGGTCGACGGTGGTCCCTTGCCTCCCAACTGTTGAAGCCTGCTTCGCTTTCAAAGGAGGGCACATAATGGGATCTATGCCTGTATTTTTAACATTAACGGTGGTGACGCCGCCAGAAGCACTTTGCCTGGATGGAGTGCTGTATCCTGTTCCGATTACCTAATATTATTCTTGATAGTGGCACAGGAGTGGTGCAGATCAGCACTCGCAGCCACGAAGCACCAAGCTGTTTGTCTCGTTGTAGCTCTCTCGGAGTCCTGGCCATTTTCTCACTCAATAACCCAGGAATATGATTCTTTAACTCTTTTAGGTGCTTGTATTTTATGCTGGTACGTTTTTACTACCTTAAGGACATGTATCTGCTCCTAGTAGCTGTTATTTCTTAGCTATATACATGTTGCATGCCCTACTAGTTGGGGCCCGCGACACTTGGAACCAAATAAGTGTCGTAGCCTTATAGGTTTTAATAACCAATGAATCAAATTGTTGGGACAGAAATCTTATGTGGGTCTTCAATCTTGAGATAAGTATGAGCTCAGGGGAGGCCATTTTGTGCGCATGTGAGGTTATTTTAAAATTTGAGCGCAACAGATTCCATTGTATATCAACTCTGAACAACTTTTGCGTAGAAACTTGTGTGCTACGGCGAATGTGAGCCGTTATAAAAGTGACCATCAAACACGATGATTTGGCGCGCGCTACATGCACGCGTCAAACTTTGGCGCTAGTACCCAAAATTTAAAAGTTATGGCCCGCGAAATCTCCAGGCCCATGTTGAGTCTTAATCAAGGGCACTATCAAGGGCTTAAGCCCTTAATGCCCTTAACCCTTAAAATGTTGCAGGGAGGAGGTTGGGAGTAGCAGGGGGGAGGTTGGAACTTGGGAGTACAAAGTTTGTACTCCCAACCTCCCCCCTGCAACATTGTTCTGACGCATATATACGACCAATGACTTCGTCTATCCATAACAGATCATTCCCATTGCCCCCCCACGCAAACCCCATTCTCCCTAACCCTCCTCATCATTTTAAATGTACTCGAAAGTCATCATCAGCCTGGCCGTCATCTACAGTGAGTGTGCCTTATCGCGCTATCGGGCACACAATACTTATTCTCGCGTGCAGTGTCTCTTTCCGCCGCTGCGGCACCTGCAACTGAACCTGTCGCCGATGCTCTCGTTTGCGGGAACGCGTGTACTAAGTCTGAGTGGTCGGTCATTCTTCACTACTGCTCTCGCGACGTAAACTGATTTCTCCCGATCTAGATTGCACCCTCTTCGCACCCTCTTACTTGTGCTACATTCTTGGCATCATCACTATGATTTTCGGCAAGTGCCACTTGCCCTCCATCTCCAACCGTCTATTGACCTGTCCTTCATTAGCTTCCCTTCGGTTTCCATCAATAACTTGCGCCTAAATTTTGCACGAGGCGGATCTATGTCTTCGATGCCCTGCGCATACCCCCATGCTAGCTATCTCCCTGCCGCGCCGCCGGAGGGGGATGCCTTGAAAGCACTATTTATCATTATGCCATGCCGCTTCGCTTTTATGTCTGAACGGCCTTATGTTTCTCACTGCCATTTCAGAGTTGCTTTGATCTTTGCTTTGTAGTTGTGGCGATCCTGGCGGCCCTTGTAATCATACATATATCACGTTCATGGCTTATGTCAATGGAATTTATGCTCATCAACGCTTACTTTGTGATTTTTCTCGTTCGGGGCGAAGTTGAGCCGTAATAATATGAGTGACCTCGCTAGCCCAAGTGAAGCAAAAGTTTGTGCTCGGTACGAGCCAAGGCGGCTGGATAGTCGCGCGCATGGCGCTGCCGGACGTCGTCAATGCGGCTGTCGTGGAATTTGCGAACCAGTGGGCGGCGAAGGGGGGAGGCGATGTTCCTGTTAGGTGTTTTTAACGGGGATCCAAATTGTAATCAGTGATACCTTGGGGAATAAACTAGCGGAAAATTTACCCTTGAAGTCGTAGCCGTGTTGGCGAGCACAAAGCAAGATGAACGTCGATCGATGTACCCTCAATGGTATGGCTTGGGGCCTAGAAATATTTTAATTCTGCGAGCATGTGAGTACTCGATGTGCTACGCCGACCTGCTTCACGAACTTTGGTTGCTTGACTGCAGAGACCTACATCCCCTAGGCATGGTGGACCTGTCGGTCCATTTGTTCCCCTTGCCTTCGAACAAACGGGCGAAGCCGAGAGGATCAAAGAGACATCCACGAACGACATGCCTAGCGTGTGCACATCCGAGCCAGACACGAACCATCTGCGCCATACTGCTGGGAGGATCTGAGCCTCAGAACTTCCCAACACTACGGCGCGGAGGATGGTTCGTTGAGGTCAGCGATTCAGACGGGGATGGATCGGAAGCGGCAAAATCACCCTTAAAATCGCTTGGCGAGCACAAAAACCTATTGGTCACGGCTAAAGCAAGATGAATAGAGTCGTCAGTGTACCAGGAAGATTGTAATCCCGTGAGCATGAGCTACCTGGTGTGCTGCGCCGATCTGCCTCTCGAGCTTGCTTAGACCCACCACCTCCGCATGTCGTTCAAAGGCAGCGTCGACACATCTGTTCCACGCTACATTTGCACGAACTGTTGAATGCATTGCAAGATGAGGGATCCCTTGCATGATCATATCCGATCTTCGGTCACGTTCGGTCACGGGGATGGACCGGAAGTGTTTGTCATTGATGAATTAGCGCAGCCAATGGCAGGCGTTCCGTGTCCGACAGCTCGTGCAACTTTAAGGCGTGATCATTGCGATCGTTCTCCGACGACTGCTTCAAATAAAATGCTCGATTTGCAGTTACACGACTCCTCTTATCGCAGCAATGGCCATCGACAAGAGCCTCAGTGCCGTCCTCGCCGCTGCCCCCGCCTTGCCCGTCTCCGCCCTCATCGAAGACTACGCTCAGCAGCATGCCTCCACAATCTACGTCTACGACCTCGCCGAGCACGTCGGCTTCGGCGAGCGCACCCTTAGTAAGACCAACGGACCCCCGGTGGTCAGCCTGCAGACCAGAGCCGGCGCAGGACTGAGCATCGTCGGCCGTCTCTCGGAGGGAACCAGCCAGCAAACCGCTGCCGGCGCCGTCCTCGCCGCGTACACCACCCCCGCCGGCCTCGCCCTCATGGCCCAGGCGCTCTCCCACCTGCCCCCGGCCTCCCCCGCCAGCCGCCTCGTCGTCCAGGTCGCAGCCGCCACCCCCGTCGGCGACGCCCTCGAGCTCAGCCCGACCCTCGCCCCGCTCGCCGTCGCCTGGCCGATCCTCCCCGCCGACATCGTCCTCCTCCTCTCCGCGACCCCCCGCGAGGCCCTCGCCTTCGCCAAGATCGCCTTCGCCCTCCCGCACGCGCACGTCGTCCACGTCTTCGACCACTTTGCCGGCGCGCGCGAGCAGCTCCCCGCCGCGGACTCCCTCCCCCCCGCCCCCGCCCCGCTGTCCGAGCTCCTGCGCGCCGCGGGCTCTGCGTACTTTGAATACAGCGGCCCCGCGGCCCCCGCCACGGTCCTCGTGATGCTCAACGGGCCCCTCGCGCTCGCCGCCGCGGCCCTCGGCGCGCCCGTCCTCATCGTGCGCGTCCTCCGCCCGTGGGACGACGAGGCCTTTGCCGCCGCGCTCCCGCCGAGCACAAAAACCGTGTATGTGTTCGACGACGTACCGACCTCCACCGCGCAGGGCCCGCTCTTCGCGGACGTCCTCGGTGCGCTCCTCGGGTCCCCCGGCGCGCCCACCGTCCTCGCGCACCGCACCGTGCCCGCGCAGACCGCGGCCTACTTTGCGGACCCCAAGGCGTTCAGCGACCTGCTCTTCGCGCTCGCGCCGACCAAGGCTGCTGCTGCCGCCGGCGAGCCGTTCAGCGCCCCGCAGCTCAAGAAGCTGCTCTTCTTCGGCGGCCCGCACGCGCCGCTCGGCGGGCTCCCGGCGTACATCGCGGCCGTCTTCCGCGCGAAGCACGTCCTCGCCGCGCGCCTCCTGCGCACCTACGACGCGTTCTCCAAGACGGGCGGGATCGCGGCCGACCGGCTGCTCCTCGCGCCCGTCGACGACGCGACCTCCCAGGCAATCCCGCTCCCGCTGGCGATTCCCCTCGGCGGCGAAGGAGGAGGAGGGGGCGGGGCGAGCGACCTGCTGTGCGTGCTGGACGCCGCGCTGCTGAAGACGCACGACCTGCTGCTGCACGCGAAGCCCGGCTCGTCCGTGCTCGTCTTCGCGCCATGGGCGCCCGCGGAGGTCGTCGCGAATCTGTCTGCGGACGTCAAAGCCAGGATCGTCGCGCGCGGGCTGCACGTGTACGTCTTCCACGCGGAGGAGGGCGACGGTGGGAGCAGTCTCCTCGAGGCGTACCTCGCGTTCCTGCGGCTGTACCTGGGCCCCAAGGCGAGCGAGGCGCTCGTCGCGGCGACCGCCACCGCGCTGTTTGGCGGGACGGCGGAGGGCGCGTCCGTCGCGGCGCTGAGTGCGCGCGCGTGGGGGCAGCTCGAGAAGGTCGACGTCGTCGCCGAAGCAGCATTGTTGGGCGAGGCGGAGCCGCCGAAGCACGCCGCGCCGCCGCTGAAAACCTTCACGTTCAACGCGGTCGCCCCCGCTGCCTACCCGCGCGCGGAGGCGGGCGCGGGCCAGGCGCGCCTCGGCTCGTGGCACGACGCCGCGCGGCACATCCTCTTCCCGTCCGCGTACGCGCCGCGCGCCCCGCTGGCTGACGGCGAGGGCGAAGAGGACGAGGACCACGAGTACGAGGAGTACGCCGCCCCGCGGCAGGACGCGCGCCTGCGCCCCGACGCGCCCGAGCGCACGTTCCTCGTGACCACCGCCGTGAACCGGCGGCTCACGCCGCGCGAGTACGACAGGAACGTGTTCCACCTCGAGCTCGACACGCGCGGGACGGGGCTTACATATGCCATCGGCGAGGCGCTCGGCGTGCACGGGTGGAACGACGCGGCGGAGGCGCAGGCGTTCCTGGCGTGGTACGGCGCGGACGGGGACAGGGTGATCACGCTGCCGGTGCCGGGCGCGGTGGAGGGCGACGGGGTGGTGCACGCGCGGACGGTGTTCCAGGCGTTCCAGCAGCAGGTCGACCTCTTCGGGAAGCCGCCCAAGGCGTTCTACACGGAGCTCGCGGCGTATGCGACGGCCGAGCTCGACCGGCACGCGCTGCTGTTTGTTGGGAGCCCGGAGGGCGTGTCGACGTTCAAGAAGCTCGCGGAGGTGGACACGGTGAACTACGCGGACGTGCTGCGGATGTATCCGAGTGCGCGCCCGGGGGCGGAGGTGCTCGCGGGGCTTGTGGGGGATATCAAGCCGCGGCACTACAGCATTGCGAGCGCGCAGAGCGTCGTGGGCGACCGCGTGGATCTGCTCGTCGTCACCGTCGACTGGGTCACGCCAAGTGGTGCGTATTCCCATCCATATTTCTTGCCAATGCCAATGCTAATTTCGTTGCGTGATAGGCTCGCCGCGGTACGGCCAGTGCACGCGCTACCTCGCGGGGCTGACGCCCGGGCAGCAGGTGACGGTGTCGATCAAGCCCTCCGTGATGAAGCTGCCCCCGCTCTCCACGCAGCCCATCATCATGGCCGGGCTCGGCACGGGCGCCGCGCCCTTCCGCGCGTTCCTGCAGGACCGCGCGTTGCTCGCGGGCGAGGGCGCGCCCGTCGGGCCCGTGTACTACTACTTTGGCAGCCGGCACCGCGCGAGCGAGTACCTGTACGGCGAGGAGCTCGAGGCGTACATCGCGGACGGGACGATCGCGCGCGCGGGGCTCGCGTTCTCGCGCGACGGCAAGAAGGGCGAGAAGAAGGTGTACATCCAGCACCGCATGCTGGAGGACGCGGAGGCGCTGGTGCGGATGCTGCATGACGAGAAGGGCGTGTTTTATCTGTGCGGGCCGACGTGGCCGGTGCCGGATATATACGAGGCGCTCGTGGGCGCGCTCGTCAAGTACAAGGGGTTCACGGCGGAGGGCGCGGGCGCGTATTTGGAGGGCCTGAAGGAGGAGGAGCGGTATGTGCTGGAGGTGTATTGATTTAGATGGTGCGCGTGGATGGCTGCGGTGCTGGAAATAAGGTGTGCATGCCGACACGTTTGGAGAACATGTTGTAACCAATCTTGCAGGGTATTTTTTAGATGTTGTACACATAGATGTCTGCGGCCCTGCTTTATTTATTTGATGCTGGAAATAAGAAGTGTGCGTCTGTGCAAACACAACCTTGCAGCTTTTGGAGAGCATGATACAACCAACCTTGCGGTGTATTGATTTACATGTTGTACACATAGATGTCTGCGATATGTTATGTATTTAATGCTGGAAATAAGGTGTGCATGCCGACACGACCTTGCAGCTTTTGGAGAGCGTGATATAGCGGATCTCGCTACTTCTTCGGCACCTCCAGCGTCCGCCCCTCCTTTGCACTCAGATGCGCCAGCTCGATCATCTCAATGACAGCCGTCGACTCCTCCCACTTCACCATGGGGGTCGTGCCCAGCCGGATAGCTGCCGCGAGGTCCCTGAACAGGCTCACCTGCGACCCAGCGTCCTCCGACGGCCACCTGCGCAAATATTCAGCACGTGCCCACTCACAAAATAGCCTGCGGCACTCACGTCGACTCCTTCACCGTCACGCCGTCGCCCTCGAGCGTCTCGAGCACGCCGTACTGCGCCGCGGGCTCCCGCCCGAACGCCGCGCCGAATATGTCCTGCGGGGCCGCCATGGCGCGGAGCTGGTCCTCCTGCACGTCGACGCCCACCTTGGTGAGCGTGCCCTTCGCGCCGCGCACGATGTAGCGCGGCTGCGGGCTGCGCACGGAGAGCACGTGCGAGCGGAGCGTCGCGAGCAGCGGGAGCGGGCGCGCGGCGCCGGCGGGGTAGTGCAGGATCACTGTGAACTGCGTGCGGAATGCCGGTTAGCGCCACCGGGGGCTTCAGCGGGTGGGTGCGGCTGGGCTCACGGTGTCCTCGACGTCGGGGTGGCCGATCCCGCGCGTGTTCTGCATGAGCGCTGTGAGCTTGTCGGGGCGCCCGAAGAGCTGCAGCGCCTGGTCGAGGAGGTGCGCGCCGAGGTCGTAGGTCGCGCCCGCGCCGGGGAGCGGGTCGTCCTTCCAGGTGCCCTTCAGCGCGGGGCGGAAGCGGTCGAATCTGACCCGGCGCGGAATAAGCAATAAGCATGGGCACATGGGCGCTGGGAATATTAATGGTGGCTTACACGGATTCGAACTCTGTGACCGCGCCGATGGACTGTGGCGAGGACTCGGGGAGGGCAAGCAGCTTGCGCAGCGCGAGGTAGTCGGCGTCCCAGCGGCGGTTCTGGAAGCCGTAGATGACGAGGCTCTTGGACTTGGCGAGGGCGCCGAGCTCCTCTGCCTCTGCCACCGTTGCGGTGACGGGCTTGTCCACGAGGACTGTGGATAATTTATGAGCGCGAAAAGCATGATCAGCGGGCGAAATTTACCGTGCTTCCCAGCCTCGAGCGCCGCCTTCGCAAAGGAGTAGTGCGTAGAGTTGGGGGTGCCGACTAATTATCTGGGCTCAGCAGTGTCTAATGGCAGTAATGTTCGGGAGGCTCACTGATGATCAGCTCGACCTCGGGATCTGCGAGGACATCGTCAAGCGTGCGATGGATTTTGGGGGTGGCACCGAAGCGATCCTGGACCTTTCCTCCAGCTGACTGGGGATTACGCTCGAGGACGGAGTGCAGGGTGAAGAGATCGGGGAGCCCGAGGATGAAGGGGACGTGGAAGGTGAGTCCCGAGAGGCCGACGCCGAGGACGCAGGTGTTGATTGGTTTAATGGCCATGCTGCTGGATGTGAGATGCTTATTTTATGATAGCCCACCAAGTCTCCTATATATAGTGCTCGATAAAGCTGTTAAACGGTTCAAATGGGAGTCAGAGATTGACATAGATTAGTAATTTAGTACTTGGTATTGACTTAGTAATTGACGTCACGCGTGGGGTGCACACACGGTTCCCGCAGTTTCCCTCGGAGATAGACGCCCGACATTCTTTCTTTGTCTGCTCACCATGAAACGTCTGCTCGCCCTATGCCTTTTAACGACCTCCTCCCTGGCCCAGGTGGCCCTGCCCAACCCCCCAATTGACCCTCCCAACCCCTCAGCGGGCGCCGTCGCCTCCTCTGGCAGCACGCCGAATACGCAATGGAGCACTTTGCTTGGCGAGAGCTTGTACTTTTATGAAGCGCAGCGCAGTGGAAAATTGCCCAGCACGAATCGGGTGTCATGGAGAAACGATAGTGCTGTCAACGACGGCAGCGACGTGAATCTAGATTTGAGCGGCGGGTACTACGATGCCGGAGGTCAGTCGCTCATCAGGGCCGCATCTAAACCGAGTTGACTGACTGTCTCTGACTTGCAGATTATATAAAGTGCACATACCCTCTGGTAAGTTCTTCAATGCTGCAAACGTGTAGTGGCTCATAGATGCTGCAGTCGTTTGCGGTCATGAGCATATGCTGGGGCGCGCTCGACTATGGCACAGGTGCGCACACAGCCCTCTAACACGTGTATATAGTTTCTCAAAACCATCTAGGCTACGACTCGGCGAACCAAACCGCCTACCTGGACGACATGCTGCGCTGGTCGCTTGATTGGCTCATCAAGGTCGGTCCGGATCCTTGTTGCCGCACCGCACCGCCTTGCTGATCTATCTCTATTCCAGGTCCATCCCGAAAACAACACCCTCTATGTGCAGGTCGCCGACTCCGACCTCGACAACGCCTACTGGGGCGGGGACCTCAACATCCCCGACCCGCGCCCCTCCTTCCCCATCAACGACACCCACCCCGGCACCGACGCCGCCGCCCAGGCCTCCGCCGCCTTCGGCGCGTGCTCCGCGCTCTACGCCACCCGCGCGCCCCCCGCGCCCTTCGACAAGCGCGCGTCCCTCCAGAACGACACGTACGCCGCGACGCTGCTGGGCCACGCGCAGTCGCTGTACGCGTTCGCCGCGAACGCGAGCGGCGGGCAGATGACGTACCAGACCTCCGTGCCCGTCGCGGGCCTGGCGTACGCGTCGTCGAGCTACCAGGACGAGCTGGTCATCGCGGCGCTGTGGCTCGCGAGCGCGGAGAACTCGACGGAGTTGTACAGCGAGGCGGAGGCGATGTACAAGCAGTACGAGCTGGGCGGGTTCAATGGGGTGTTCAACTGGGACTCGAAGACGCCCGGGCTGGCAGTGCTGTTCTCGCAGCTCGCGCAGGCGGGGCTGGGTGCAGACCAGAGCAAGTGGCAGACGGAGGCTGAGAACTATTTTGACAACATCATCAATAATGGCGGGCCTGGTCATCTCACTTCAGGTTTGCTCTTTTCTATCCGCCGCAGGAGTGTGCTGACAAGGTTCTAGGCGGTTTATTGTGGTACGACGGGGACTCGGATGATGCTAGTCTAAACCCTGCACTCAATGCTGCTATGCTGATGTCGAGATATGCTATAATGGCCACCACATCCAGCAAGCAAACGACCTACCAGGTTCGTACATCATTTTTACGCTTGGGATATGCCTGACCGTGCTATGCAGAACTTTGCGAAAGCACAACTTGATTACTTCCTAGGCAAAAACCCCATGAACAGTATGTCAGCCCGCAAAATACATGCTTCCCTTGCTCAAAATGCTCTTAGTGCCTTATGTCGTCGGCGTCAACCCCAACTCCCCCACCAACCGTAAGCGTGCCCCACAAATGCAGCCGTTCGACAGCTAACCCCCCCACAGCGCACTCCGCCATGGCCAGCGGCGGCGACAACATCAGCGCCATCGACACCTCCCCGCCCGTGGAGGCGTACGTCCTGTACGGCGCCGTCCCCGGCGGCCCGGACAAGAACGACAAGTACTGGGACCTGCGCGGCGACTACATCGAGTCGGAGCCCGCGATGGACTACAGCGCGCCCTTCCTCACGCTCGCCGCCATGCACGTCGGCGACGCCGCGGACCCGTACTACACCGCGCTGCAGGCGGGCGCGTACGCCGGCGTGAAGCCGAGCGGCACGCCGTGCGACGGCGCGTACCCGTGCAAGGGCGGGAGCGGGCACGGGCTGTCGACGGTGGGCAAGATCGTGCTGGGCGTCGTGCTGGGCGTGGTGGGGCTCGTCATTGTGGTGCTGCTGGCCTTGTGGCTGTGGTATGGCATGCGGCGCAGGGGCAAGGCGCAGTAAGCGCGCAGACTTTTTCTCTCTTTCTTTTCGGTTTAGATTTTTCGTACTTTGGGACCACGGACTTCTTCAGCGCTTCTTATTTACATATTGACCGAACTCTATTCCTAAGTACATATAATGTATCGTAGACATGTTGAGACAGGTTACATACTGGCAGAGTTTTAACAGCCTGTGGCAATTGGACGGCGCATGTGACATGTGACACCGCGTCCGAAGACAAGGACTATTTACTAGTATACAACACAAAACATGCAAAACATTTATCTCTATATTGCAATCACTACACTGCTGCAAACAAAATCACAATGTGGACGTGTAAACATCTTCACCAGGTCTGACTCTCACCCAGCTGTTTTGCTTAATTCACTCGTGACCGCACGTTGCCTCTCTCTCCATTCATTATCACCTTTCTGTCAGTAACACGAACGCCGCTGAGACTCCCATAAACTTTCTGTCGACAATACATACCATCACCAAATATATTCATACATTACTCTCGGTGAGCAGACTATTTACGTCGACTCCGTAGTTGCGCTGACACTTTGGTAGCAATAAGATGATGATCTTGGGCGGCTACTGGGTTTCGTTGCCTGTTCTGCGCAAATTAGCCAAGAATTTGGACATGGATCCCGGCGAGGATACTATCCCCAACACTGGGAACTACGGGCGCTATACCAATGGTTGTGCGACAACAAACCAAGCAGCATACCCAACATCAAGGCAGCAGGGATTGACTGGCCTCGCAAGAGCATGCAGTTCGGCGTCATATTCATCTCGAAGTTTGTCGTAAAAGAATACTTTGTCCCATTGGAGGAGGATGCGGATGATCTCGCGGTGAAGGAGTGGCTGCAGCGCGAGGGAGCTGACGCGGTCCAATGGGCGACACTGGAGGATCCTTGGGGGATCGCATCCAGTAGGACTCGCCCCGAGAAACGCACATACACGTATAGGCTCATGACACTAGTCTAGGAAAGCTTAGGGAAGTAGCATTCATGTGATAGGGGTATTGCATACAAAAACACGCAAAACATTCATCTACATATTGTAATCACTGCGCGAGCTGCAAAAAAAATCCCAACATAAATGGAGTGTCCCAAGCACCTGCAATAAGTAATGAGCAAAGTATGGACATATAAATATATTCACCGGGTCTTACCCAATTGTTTGTCTCGACTAGCTCGTGGCCGCTCGTTGTCCCTTGCGAATGCCCGTGTAAACCTAACCCTAGGACACTAAATCTATCTCAAAGATCACCCCGGTATTGGTGGGTTATCGAGGCATACCTCCATATCACAGCCACCGCGGTAAACTTCCTCCTGGCAGTGGACAGGGCGGCTCCCATCCTTCCCCCTTCCCCACCTCTTCTTTTAGGTGCTGGAGCCAATCGTCCGGGTTCCAGCCCGAAGAGTGATCGCTCGATCGATCATGCGACCAGCCGTGGATCGATTTCTTCAAAAAGCTCGCCCTCGGGCTCAAAGTGAGGCTCATGAAGCACATGCTGGCCCTCCGAATCGGCCCCTGTGCGCTGGAAAATTCCTCCAGCGCGCGATCAAAGGCCTCCAGATGCTGCATATTCCCTTCGTGATACAGACGATGGCTCCCGTTTTCAGCAGCTTCGCGAAATTCATCGATCGTCAGCGCTTCTGCGTCTTCGACCAGGAACGCGGCACGCCCTTTGGTCGCTGGCGATAGATTCGGCACAGCTCTGATCGTGATGAAAAGGACTCTGTGTTCCCGACGAGCTTCGCAAAAACATGCCGGTCCACCAGGAGTGTGCGGGCGGTGAGGAGCAGTCCAGCCGAAGGCATTGAACATGGAGCAATTCAGGAGCGCGCGGTAGCTCACGACGAAATCTTGCAGTAAGGGGTTGATGTTTTCCATCGGGATGGATATGTTCGCGATGTTGCTCTGAGAAGCGCGGTCCATTTTCGCGAGATCATGCCAGCTCGCTGTGGTTTCCTTGCAGCCAGGCTTGTGGCGTTCCCAATCAGCGCGTTCTGAAGAAACAGAAGGCGTCGTATCAGTAAGAACAGCAACCATGCCATTAGAGATCTATCTCACTTACGGCAAATTTTACTCTAAAATTGTCGAGGAAGCCAATTGTTTAACGGGTTGGAAAGTCAAAACAGCGGGGCTCACGCAATATCGGCCACTAGAAGGGAGAAGGATCGGAGTTGGTTAACAGCAATGAAGCAAAATTTGCAAGATACTTGCATCTTGCAGTCAGAACATAAGTAAAATTTTGTGTCACTATCCGATTCCCTCTTCCTGCATGCAAGATTCTGTATGTGCAGTTCAATATGGAAATGCCGCAGAATTTTGGTGCAAGCAAAGCTCTGGACGTACTGCGCATTGAATGAGACGGTGCCTGCCACAACGCGAAGGAGTATGACAATGATCAGCTTACACCTCAGCACAAGGATATATATGGGATATTGTTACTTTGTATCTTGGCGGGGCATAATGTCTCAGTGGTCGGTCGCGGGCCTGGTCGAAGTGGTTCAAGATTGAGAATGCGGTGACAGCTTGAGGTGACAGGAGCTGTGTCATCAAACGCCACAGCTTACCTTGCAGCCTCCACGTTACACTCCAGAGTCCAGTGCCTCTTATCAAGTGTACCACCCCCTCCCCCGGTTGAGAAGCCTAGTCGCAGTGTTGCACCCCCAAATGTCTATCGTGGAACTGCGGGTCGAGCTTCCAGCGTACTCGCACTCCTTCATCATTCAGGTCCCCCTGACCTACACCATCTTCAACGTCAAGGGCGAGATAACCAGGTCCTGTCCCGGCGCCCCGCGCGCGGAAGGCCAGAGGATCATCTGGCGCGGGCGTGTGCTCGGCGACGACGAGAAGGTGGAGGATGTCTGGAAGGTGAGTCTCCCGCATCGCGATGAAGGAGGAGCACCAGCTGACGACGAGCACGCACGCACACAGTCCACGGAGGACTCTCGGGTGATCCACCTCGCGGTGAATCCCTCAGCGTGGCCCACAGGACCGCCACCTATCCCAGGCCCAGCACCGGAGGCGTTGGGGCCTTCGCTCGCATCGCTGGGCATATCACCACCGCCCATGCCTGTGCACTCGTCGTACTTTGCCCCGCATCACCCATCAGCGCCACCGATGCCGCACCAGCCGATGTCGCCCACGTCGTCTGTTGGCCGCGCCTCCGGCACGCCCGCCAGTATTCCCGAGAACCACCTTATGGCGTGGGTGATGACTGTGCACCAGAACGCCATCCTGGCGCTAACGTCTGGGAGGGTCAGTAAGCACATGGATGCGGTGGCGGGTCGCGCGTCGGCGGTGTATGTGCTGGAGAGGAATGGTTTTACATGGCCGGGTGTGTTGGACGAGGCGTATCCAGGGACAGACGCGGAGGGGAATATGCTACCGTCGCTGCCCGAGGGCGTGCGTTACCAGCCAGCAGAGTGAGTGTTTAATGAGCCATCTACCTATTGATCTAACGCCGTTCTTTAGGGGACAGTCAGCTTTACATCTACAGAATCCAGGCGCAACCCCCAACATATTCCAAGCCCACGCTCTCAAAGTCCTCACGCACACATTCCCTCTGTTCTCGCTGCAGATCCCTACCCACACCACCACGACTACCACCAGCACCAGTGCGTCGACCATACCCACCGCCGTGCCCCGCGAGGTCAACCAGCTTCTGCAGCAACTCGGCCTCCCTCCTCTGCGGGTGGCGGGCCAACCAGAGCCCCGAACAATATTCATGCGTGAAATCTCCCTCCGTGCTCTTCTCGCGCCCATCATGATGCTTATCTTCCGCACCGTGCTACTGGTCTACTTCGTCAGCCCCACGCGGAAACCACTCTTCGGGCTGCTGGTGGGCGCGTGGATTGTCTACGAGGCGTGGGGCCCGCTCAGAGCCGCATTGAACGGTGCCGCACAGCGTGAAGCCGCACAGGCTGGGCCGGCGCCTGCACGGCAGGGACAGGAAGGCGGGGCGGGTGCTGCTGGAAACGCACAGGGGCAGAACGGTGCTGCTGCTCAACCGGGTGCACTGGCGCAGGATGGTGCAGTGGGTGCAGCAAATCGGCCGGGGGTGCGGCACGCCGCGTACGCTGGGACGGTGCTCGACAGCCTCGCGAACATCAACATACCCACCGAAGCCCAGGTACTCGCTGCGTCAGAACGGACGCCGCCCCCGCCTCCGCCAAGGCTTGCGCACAAGATCACGACGTTTGTCGCTTTACTGTTGCTGACGCTTCATCCTGCTGTGTGGGATCGCAGACGGGTGGCAGTGAGGCAACGCGAGGGGCACTTGCGAACGGAAACGAACGCGAGGGAGCGGCAGCCGGAGACACCAACTGCTGAGGCTGTTGAGGGTGAGGGTACAGCGCAGCGGTCTGAGCAAGAGCGGATGGCTGCGGTGCGGGCTGACTTGACCGCAGTACACGCAAGGAGGCCTCGATGGGTTCAGGATTACGTGGAGCGCGCCAGAAGCGGTGAATGGGTAGACGATTAGTTCTTGTATATTTGTCGATCGTATCTTCTGGTTTGGATAATGTGTATCATGTTTATAGAATTTCCTTGGTGAGAGGTGGTCTCTGTGATGAGCTGATCCCTTGTTCTTCAAAAGGCAAATTGGCGCTGATCGCGTCTGTTACATAGTGCTCAGGTCGCCTTGGAACCTTGCACCTTTGTATCTCTGCACCCCCATGTCGACGTTCGACGCTCTCATCGAAGACCTGACCCGCGATGCTCACAGAGCCCAGCCAAAAGATGCTCTCCAATTCTGCGCAAACTGGTGCCAGTCGAGGCTAGAGGAGCAGCGCACGCGCACCCGCGACAGCCTCGCGGAGCGTTCGAGCCCATTCGCTCGCAATTTCCCCACTGAGATGCAATACGATACGCCCCTCGGCCCAGGCATGGGACCGACGTCTGTTTCACCCTTCACGCACTCCATATCGCGCCCACGCTCTTCAATGCGCGATTCCATAGCAGCGAGTCCGTTCGGGACACTCAACATCCCCGGCAACGCACTTTTATCTTCGTACGACCCCAATGGCTTGTCTACGCCCGGTCGGTCGCCTTACAGTATGGATATACGCGACTTGCCTCCTACATCCCCGCACACGATGCGCCCATTGGGCTCGTACCCCGGCTTCAGCATCGATGGCCCTTCGCCAATGCACCCTCTTAGCGACAACGGCCCAGGCGACTACCTCCACCCACCCACCGGCGCCATCTTCGCGCGGCGCACCTCCGTCAGCGCCGAGTCCATCGCGGTGGACAGCTCGCCCGACGACACGCCGCTGCCGGTGTTCCCCAAGAGCGTGGAGCAGCTCACACGCATCAAGGCGTCCATCGCGAGCAACTTCATCTTCCGCGACCTCGACGAGGAGCAGGAGACGGGCGTGCTCGCCGCGATGCAGGAGCGCCCGGTGCACAAGGACGAGGTCGTCATCCGCCAGGGCGACGTCGGCGAGTACTTCTACGTCGTCGAGTCGGGCCTGCTGCACTGCTTCATCCGCCCCGAGCCACTGCCGCCCGCGTGGCTCACGGACGCGTCGACGCCCACGCAGAGCGGGCCGCCGGAGGAGAAGTTCCTGCAGCCGGGGTACCACCCCGACTTTGGCAGGAAAGTGGCAGAGTGCACGCCAGGCAACTCGTTCGGTGAGCTTGCGCTGATGTATGGGCACCCGCGGGCAGCGACGGTGCTCGCGATGGAGACGACCACGCTGTGGTCGCTCGACCGCATCACGTTCCGCACGATCATTCTGAAGGCGGCGCATCGGAGACGCACGATGTACGAGCAGTTCCTCGCAAGCGTAGATTTGCTGTCGTCATTGCAGCCTGAGGAACGGAGCAAGGTGGCGGACGCATTGGTGAGCTCGACGTATGTGGATGGGGAGGCGGTTGTGAGACAAGGCGAGATGGGCGACACGTTCTTTTTTGTGGAGGAAGGAGAGGCACGGGTAACAAAGGTGGAGAATGGACAGGAAGTTCAAGTGGGGCTTCTCACAAAAGGGAACTACTTTGGAGGTTTGTCTGATTCAATTGTTGTTATGCGTGCTCAGCTGACAGGGTTTCTAAGAATTATCCTTGCTGCGCCGTGCACCACGAGCGGCGACGGTCAGCGCGGTTGAGCGCCAGAATGCTTCGGCGCCCAAATTGAAGGTTGCAGCTTTGGAGGCACCAGCGTTCACGCGTCTATTAGGACCATTGCGGGAGATCATGGAAAGAAAAGCAGGCGAGCGATATGGCCCCGCCAGCAATTTCACACGCTAAAGAATGAGAGAGCATGTATTTTACCGTATTTCTTGGAGGTTGCAATCGCCGAGCGCTACCGTTGCGTTCAAGTAGCCGTGTTACTAGGAGAATACTCCGTATTCCCCCAGACGGTGTGCATGTGCATGGTCGTCAATGCAGAAGTGTTGAGCACAGCAATGATCCGAGTGATACAAAGTCAAGCGATCCTATCACGCAAGTTGGATGCTATTTCAACTTCAGTTAAGCTGGGATACCATCGTGAGTCAGTGATGGTGTGAAGTTATCGCTGCCATCTTGACCTGGACCTTTGATGGTATTTTGAAGTTTCTGGAGCTTGCTAGGATGCCTTCATTGTTGTCATTTAATTCCCCGCAAGATTTGGAGCGCCACGTCTTTGGTGGAGTAATATAAGTTGAACAAAGCCAAGGCGAGCCGTTTACGTCGAGTTTACGACAAAAACACAGCCATGTATTACCATACAAGGGTCGTAGCCGACCGTTTATGGGTGGCAACGGCCAACGCGGTTAACGTTGCGATGGGGACAACGGAGCGGAGGACCTTCGAATCGGGTCCTAAAGTGTGGAGTGAGAATCTAATCAAATGAACTCTCACATTGAACCCTGCACAATTGCTTTCTCGTCTCTCTCTCATTCATACCAGTCTCTCAGCTCAACCAGCTGTGCGTTCTGGGCTTCGCTAAAATCTCTTAAAAAACCGTAACACTGGCTTGAATAACCCACCACTCTTTTATATTCCTTCAAATGCATAGCTCTCATGTTGAACATCGTGACATCGCAAAGAGGCAGGGCCTTTTGGGTCCTATAGTGTAAGTCCCACTTAACCCCCTTCAGTGCCATTGAGACTCATCCACATTGCAGAGGAAGCAGCTCTTCGTCTTCGGCTTCGGCTTCGGCCTTAGCTTCGACTTTGGCTTCAACTTCGTCCAGTACCGGCCCCTTAGGGTCTGTTATTGGTGGCCTTACAAGTGCCCTACAACCGTTGGAACCTTCGTCCACTACAATCACATCTGTATCCCTAACATCAGCTTCAATCTCCAGCTCAAGCACCGACTCGTCCTCATCTCTGTCATCTTCGTCCTCATCTGTATCGTGAGTGCCCACCAATTCGTTGAAAAGCGGTTGCTGAACTCTCACGGAAGGTCTAGCTCCAGCACAAGCTCCTCGTCCTCAAGCTCTTCGTCTTCATCTTCGACCACTACCTCATCCTCGACGCCTTTGACTACAAGCACCTCCTCTACTCCTGTGTCCACGCCTACTCCCACGCCGACCAGCGTGGCCCTGTCGATCACCAGTGTTGGCGGGACCACGGTGACAGCCACAATAGCTGCTTCATCTTCTGCAGCTGCTACTCCGGCGGCAGGGGTATCCCAGTCCTTCCTGCAGAACAAGCCCCTCTCGAACGGTGTATTCGCGGTGGTAGGCATCATAGGTGCAATCATCCTCGCAATCATCTGCACTGTCTGGGTCCGCTCCGCACGCCAGCGCAACCTCGACCGTGAGGCGCTCGATTTCGATCCCGGTACACACATGCGCTTCACGGATGTTGACGAGAAGGAGAGGAGGAATAACTCCATGGAGGCGTTGAATCTCCGCCGCGCCGCCAGTCAGAACAGTGCCCGCACGCAGAACAGTGGCACCCATGGTAGCCACCATACGGGTGGCGGTTACCCCGCACCCCCTATGCCAGTGCGCACCGGCGACTATCCATTCGGCGGACACGGTACATACACTCAAACAACTGTGCCCTACCCAGCAGGCCAGCATGGCTACGAGCAAGGGTATCTACCGCAGCAGGGATATGAGCAAGGATACGCATCACAGATGCAGCAACAGCAGAACGGTAGCATGAGTCGCGGCCCGTCGCGCTCGCCCCAACCGGGCTATGCGCCCCAACCCGGACCGGGCTACGATTCTCCGAATCCGGTGTATTTCATGGACTCTCAGCAGAACCCGGTCATGCCAGCTGCCGCGACTGTCGCCAGCCAGCCACTGCGCCGTTTCTCCTTGATCAACTCGCCACCACCTTCGCCGTCCGCCCAATCATCCAATGTCGGCAGGCGCGTGAGTTCGAGGATGCCCGACCCAGCTAGCACCCAGATGCCCGTCTCCCCAGCTCTCCCTGATCATTTCGGCTCCGACGAGGACATGCCCGGCCCGTACAGCGGGGTGGTCGCATCTCCCTACGAGCCGACCCCACACTCTCTCAAGGTTAGTATTTAACGACCAGTTCATGCAGAGACGATGTTGACCATGCTTTCAGGTTGCCAACAAGTAACCATCATACCACCCAGACCATATACCCGCGTCCGCGGGAACCTAGCTACTGCTTTTTGCCGTTTTTTGCTACCCCCGCGCGTGCGCATTTCGTAGATATTTAAATGCATAGTCCAGTCGTTACCTATTCACACGTGTGCGCCCTGGTTGGCTGTTCCGCGACTGTTGCAGAGGCGTTGATCGCCTTTGCCGCACACCTAATCGAGCATCAGGATGTTCGAATGTTATTTAAAGCTATTTAAAGGCATCAATATGAAATTTGAAGTGAGCCGACAACTAAGCATCCATGCTGCCGCTTCTGCGCTTTTCGCCCTCCTGCTTGCCCTCTCCAGACTCCGTGACGTCTGAATTTTGCTCGATAACATGGTCCTCAGGTTTGTGCTCCCCTGGTTTCCCGTACAAGCGCCACTCTCTCCGCTCCAGGAACCAGACAAGCCCTGTCACACCTAACGTCGCAATGCATGTGCATATCATGGCGATCATACCCTTGCGGAAGCGGGGGGCATCCGTAGCAGGGTAAAAGAGGAGCGGCCACCACGCGTTGACAGCATTGTTCATCATGCTTTTGGTAGGGTTCAGCCGGTATGAGGAGAACGGGGCGGGAAAATAACTCACTTCATGGAGGCGAGAACAATGCCCCGCTCTTGACTGTCGTCGGCGCATATCTGGTTCGCCCATCTGGAGAATATTGTTGTTGCGATTGAAATCGTTGATAGGGAGAGGCACTCACGCAAATGTGGTTGCTTGGCCTGCGTACGAAGCGCCTGCCAGATCTGCCGAGGCTCCATTAATACTTCATGCGATAGAAGAGCGCGATGATGAACTCACAGTACGCAAAAAATTTCAGTCCAATAGGGCTGCCCCACGCCAGGATACAAATCGCTGCGATAGTGCACGCTGCGCACATGTAAACTAACACGGGCCAACGAACGCGTGTATAATCCGTCCACGTCGCGCATACAAGGGTTGAGACAATGCCGAAAGCTGTGACTCCGCTCGGATAGTTATCTGAGACGCGTTCAGTTTATATGCAGTTGTTGAGAAGGAATGTCGACAACTCGCCTATCTGTTCGACGGTATACCCGCCGATGGCTTTGAGCCACTGACCCATCAGGTTGTTAGAGCCTAAACTTTCCGTTTCACCTGAGATAGCAAACTACGAAGAGCTGAGTTCCATCCAAGAACCGATGGTGCGCGATGACTCACCAACAGTGTGCAGGCATACCAGCGCCACTTGGTGAAAACTCGCCGAGCAAGATTCCAAGATAAGCGATGGGGCTTGGTGTCGGAGCTCAAACGGCTCGTTGACAGGAGACGCTCCTGTGTACGTTAATGAATTTGCCATTTGGATGGACGAGCGATGGAAATCGAGCTGCACCTCTTCGGAGAGGTAGAAGGCCTTGGTGGTGGCTGGAACGTCAGGGAACACCAGAAATCCGTACAATGCTATAGGAAGAGTGATGATCCCATCGATAATGAAGCTGCCATACGTGTGCGTCAGGAGATAATGCTGTTGCGAAAGTTAAATGTACTGACAGCCATCGCCATCCACTGCGACCCGCGTGGCCGTTGAGGTTTCTAATGACGACAGTGTTAGACATGGAAATTGTATGGCCTTGAGAGCTTACTTGTAGACTCCGGCCTGAAGAATACCAGAGAAACTGCCATTTGAATAACAGTAAGCGTACAGCGATACAGAAGGCCCCGACATGCTTACAGTGTCCCCGCAAGACCGGAGCTAGTGAATATACCCGATCTCTTGCCCAACTCTCCGGGCTTATACCAGGAGCCAAGTATGTAATGTGTGCCAACGAAGGTGGAAGCCTCTACTACGCCCTGGAAGAATCTAATGATATAGATCTAACTGGGTTTTAGCCGTCGTCTTCTAGAATATGGGAGTCGGACAAGAATGCCATACCTGTTCGACACTGTGCACAACGCTCGTGCAAAAAGTGAGCACACCCCAGATAATTTGCATCGAGGGTAGCCATATTCTCGGCGAGACGACTTGTAGCATCAGGTTATCTGTCCCCATAGTCACTTAGCTATGTAGCTTCTGGCGATGTTTGGCGAACAATCTTACTGGGTATCATGCCGACAATGTATCCGCAAGTGAATATAGTAGATATTTTCTGTTTCGTTCGCATAGTTCAATAAGAAAAGCGTAATTCGGATTAGACTCAAGTGACCAACATTATAGTCGTTCCCTTGCATGTTCAACTCTTCTTTCATCCCGGAAACGTATGCATTTGCAACATTCGAACGATCGAGATAGTTTGTGAAGTACTATACACCTTTCAGCCTCGATTCTAAGCACAAGTCACTGTCGTGTCGGTCCGAGCCCTCACCATTAGACAGCAGTAACTCAGTATGAACCTGGCCCAGGATCATCGGTATGAAATCGATCTCCTTGCTGGTGATAGAATAGCTCGCGTACCAGTCTATTTTGAAAAGCAATCTCGTCTCTGCTCGTGTGCTTGGAACCTCACCCCAGATAAACCGCAGAATGCCTTGCAACATGTTTGCCCAGCGTAATCCTTCGGGGAAAGAGTGGGTTATATGAGACAACCGAGTTGATTCATATATAACAGGTCAGAGGTGTTCCGAGAGGTGTTCAGTCCTTCGTGTGTGCACGGAGGAGTGCGCACAAGCACCGAGACATTCATACTATGATCTTCAAATTATTTTACCCTCTGGCTTTCTACTGAATTCGTATATAGTGAGTGGTACTTACTACAGGTAAATACTCAGCACAACGACGATATTTTGTACAATCTTAGCTGCTTGACTTCGCCGACTGGATTTAAGATTAGTAAACTCTCACATGTCACCGCCTTAGTCCCAACGACCGATCAGAATCGATCCCGACGGCGCCTGCTTTCAACTCCTACGTATCTTGTCCGCCAGGTTCCACCACCTTCCACTGGCCAGCACACTGTGCGCCCCGGCTTACTCAGGAGGTCATCTGCCGGGTCACATTGCTTAGGATGGGACTCACCATATCATGTATTCGCCTGTTATTCTCCTTTCTGGCCATCTTATAACAGATTGACCTTTCACTATGCCATCGTCATATCTCGCTATGCAGGATTCGTCAGGAAAAGTCTTTAGCAGCTGCACGAGCTTCTTCCAGTGAAAGTCAGATTCGCCTAGGCATGTATCCTTTTGCCTTGCTAAACGCTACAGCACGCCATTTTACGCAACGGGGCGCGACAATCGGGGCGTCCGTACGCGTAATGAACCGACGCTGCGAGGAATCCCGGGGCTCTTGACCTCGCCGGAATAAACTTATAAATCCAACTATCATGATGCGCCATGGCCTCGGATCCGTGGCAGACCTACCGAAAAAGGCCTTGACGGTGGTTGAGACGTCGCCGAACTCTCTTCCATCCCCTTTTCTATGTAAGGTAGTCTTTTTCAATATCATACGAGCAACATATTGGACCTTTGGCAACATGTGGTCCCCCTAGTGTTGTAAGTAGTACTTCCTTGTTTCTAGAAATGGAACCCGAGTGTATTATCGAATGACGAACACCTTGCAGCAATTTCAAAGCGTTCGCGCAACCCACCAGTAGATCCGAGCCCGAAATCTTGGCGACAAAGACTTACCAACCACTGACAGCTGACATCATCCATGATACCCTCCTTGCTCTCCGATGGAACTGTGTTGCGCCGCGATAGCCTTACGTGAGATTCATTTGCCGAAACACCACCTTACTCGCTTTATGTTTGCGACACGCCGCCCGAGCTGACTGAATCGGTAGGTCAAGTGGAAATGATATATAAGCCAATATGCTGTGGTTTATAACGCGACCTTTCGGTTCCGAAGATACCCCACTTGCTGTCTTGCTATCATTTCACCATGCACCTACGAATCACCCTGCTAGGTGTCCTGGTCAGCACCGCTGTTCAGGGCCTCGCTGCACCCACCACTATCCCAAATGAAACACTGTCGGGAGAGCTCGACGCCTTGGTAACTAATCTAAAGACGAAGCTTGATGTAACGATCAACGAGGACCATCACCACCATGGTGCTCCCTTACTGACATTAAACGAGACAGCCATACTCATGTGGCACAGTCCTACTCCACCCTCGTATTGGACAGTTGATATTGTGGAAGGATCGGGGAATAAGGGTTTGATGATTGTCCACGGCATCGTGATGAGTGCTGCGTTTTTTGTTGCACTTCCTGCGGGTGAGTATGGGGTCGGTAACAGCATCAAATGTGTAGCTAATAATTTTGTACTGTTTCGCAGCCATTGCGATGCGTTCTGTGAAACATGCATGGCGCAGTGCCGCCACATGTGCATTCTATATGTTATGTATTATCGGTTGCGCTGCAAGCACCATGTACACAAAAATTACCCCCAACATGTAAGCGCCCAAAGGTTCAGCGTTATTATCAAGACCGAGGGTTGACGCATCACACGATCAGGTACGAAGATCAAAGGCACTCTCGACACGGATATTTTATAATCCTGGCGGCCGTTTGTCTGTCGATCTTGGACTGTATAGCCATCGTAGGGCGGATGGTGGTCTATTTCAGGAGCGGAGATCGCCGAAAGTCCGGATTGAAAGGCTTTTGGCGCTCTGTCATTCTGGATCGAGAGGAGGACGTTGTGGCAGGCTCACCTGCTGAGTACACTGGTCTCGTGGCAGAACCAGAGGAGTATGACTACCCAAAGCTGGAGGCCATCGATGACGAGACTGAGCCGCTCCATGCTCGCCGCAAGCAGCCCCTACTCCAACCACTCCAAACACACACCTCGGAATCCAGCAGGCGCACGATACACTGGGCCAGCGACATTCATAGCCACGAACACTCACGGTCTGCTGCTTCCGATCGCACATTCATCATTAATGCTCTTTCTCCGCGGAAGCAGTACTCGGACGATACCTTGTACGAAAGCGACGGTTTCAGTTCAGCACCGCAGACACCCTTGCTGCATCGCATCCGTTGCGTGGCTTTCGGGACCATCGAAAGGGGCCTTGTCGTTGGTGGATTCATGCAGTTGCTCAGTGGCATAGTCGTCTACACCGGTGGTTGCAGGGAGAACTACATCAACGGTTGTCTTGCGCATTTAATCAAGGGTGGCATCTTCTGGTGCTATGGTCTTATCACCTTTGCGCGGTTCCTTGGCAGTTTTGCTGATCTTGGGTGGGCCTGGAACCGTTCACCACAAGGCGGTTATGTCAGCGCAGAGTTCGTCGAGTCATTCGTGATCTTCACATATGGCATCACCAATACATGGATGGAAAGATTTGGCGCGAATGCTGGTGATCCCTTCACCACCAAGCAGCTCCAGCATATCAGCATCGCCGTAAGATCAATCATATGTCTCTATGTTTGCGCTAACAACACACTATGTAGGTCATGTTCTGGTTTGCAGGACTGATTGGAATGGGCATCGAGTCAAAGCGCGTTCGCAAGTGGCTTGCGGCATTATCTCTACAGAGCGCATCCAACTCAGCAGAAGCGTCAGCTGAGCCCCCTAGCTATATCGCTAGCTTCAATCCCTTCCCCGCACTGGTCATCGGTGTAACAGGAGCAGCTATGAGTGCTCATGCTCAAGCATACGTCTTTCAGGTATGCCTTTCATTCTTTGCTTCTCATCTTGCGGGCTCGCTGACGACTCTGAAGGTTCAAATACACGCGCTATGGGGATACCTGCTTGTAGGATTCGCAATTTTACGGTCCTTGACATATTGCTTCCTTTGGCTTGGACCCCCGCGTTCCCTACTCCCATCTCGGCCTCCAACGGAGGCTCTGGGAAGCTTCTTCCTTGCTTGCGGTGGTTTAATGTTTATATTTAGTACTGAAGAGTTGACCTTCGCGGCGATGAGGCAGGGACGTGATGGTCAGTTAATTTCTCAAACTACTTCGTCAATGATACTGAAAATGTCGCTAAGATATGATGTTCTTCCTAAACGCGGCTGTTTCCTTAACATGCTTCGCGTTCTGCTGGACATTTTGTGTTGTGGCTTTCAAGGGGTGGCTCAAATCACGCACGATGCCCCCGCTATCTTATCGCAACTCTGCATGACTTA
>KV417934.1:6158-18140 GCA_001630335.1 Athelia psychrophila
GGGGCTGGGGCTGTGTTAGAACCACGGTAGGCCGCTCTTCCGTTGTCTGGTGTGGGTTAGGAGTACCGGAAGTTCACCGCCCTCCCGACGAACAGGGCACTGCCGTAGGGTGTGGGCGTGTCAGAACAGTAGGCTGGGGCTGTGTTAGAACCACGGTAGGCCTCTCTTCCGTTGTCTTATGTGGGGTAGGAGTACCGGAAGTTCACCGCCCTCCCGACGAACAGGGCACTGCCGTAGGGTGTGGGCGTGTCAGAACAGTAGGCTGGGGCTGTGTTAGAACCACGGTAGGCCGCTCTTCCGTTGTCTAGTGTGGTGTAGGAGTACCGGAAGTTCACCGCCCTCCCGACGGACAGGGCACTACCGTAGGGTGTGGGCGTGTCAGAACAGTAGGCTGGGGCTCTGTTAGAACCACGGTAGGCCGCTCTTCCGTTGTCTTATGTGTAGTAGGAGTACCGGAAGTTCACCGCCCTCCCGACGAACAGGGCACCGTAGTGTGGTCGTTACGCACGAGCTACTACCATAAACGCTTCATGACTCACTTTACTACCCGTAGTACGTGCTCTACCATGTCAAACGAGGGCCCGTTCCTGCAGACCTAGTTCTTCAAGTCGACAGGTAGGGTGTGGGCGTGTCAGAACAGTATGCTGGGGCTCTGTTAGAACACGGTAGGCCACTCTTCCGTCGTCGTAGTGTTGTAGTATACGGAAGTTCACCGCCCTCCCGACGAACAGGGCACTGTCCGTAGGGTGTGGGCGTGTCAGACATATGGTGTGGACGTTCTAGGAGCCTACGTAGGCCGCTCTTCTGTGTGTACGAGCTAGGTCTTGAACCTGCGCAGTTCGGTGCCCTCCCGACGAACAGGGCACTGCCGTAGGGTGTGGGCGTGTCAGAACAGTTGTCTGGGGCTGTGTTAGAACCACGGTAGTCCCCTCTTACGTTGCCTAGAGTGGTGTAGGAGCACCGGATTATTGTGGACGTCGTCTCCTCCGGTACAACCCAGTTACGGTCTATAGTGTACACCGTTAAACCATCATACCTTCCAAAACATATACTAACACAGTACGCCGCACTTACCGTTACGTGACCGTATCTACTCGTTACGCACGGGTTATTGCCCTAAATGCTTCATGACTCACTTTGCTATCCGTAGTACGTGCTCTAGCACGTCAAACTAGGGCCCCTTGGTACAGCGCCTTGTTCTTCAAGTCGTCAGATACGGTTTTGTCCTTTCTCGTTCATCTCGTGTTTGGATTGCTGTGAGCTCTTACGGAGCCTTTATCGGCGTAGTGTTGTACGTATAACGGTAAGTGGGCGTCTATCTTCCCGTCAAAACATTTCGGGCACGTCCGAGAATTTGCCGAGCGGCCTAACCAGCCATCTGGCCACCCAGTAATCCAGCAGTTACCAGACGACCCCTAGTAGTGAACATACATAGTTAGCCGTGCGCCATAGACGGGTATACTTCACCGGCCTCCGGTTTACTTGCTCCGGTAACTGCGATAGGAGCGGTCCGGTCAAAAGGTATCGACCCGGGTCCATCGCCTACACCGAAAGGGCACACAACATATTAGCTCTGGCCTGCTTGTGTCAATACAGGGGAACACGCCAGAGACTCAGCTGGGCTTCAAGGAGAACCGCCTGCTACGTCAAGAGACAAGACTGTGCGGGTGTGGGATGCCGTCACGGGACAAGCAGCCCTCCCGCCACTTGAAGGTCATGAGGATTGGGTGCGGTCTGCTGCCTTCTCGCCGGATGGCACCAAGATTGCATCGGGGTCGGACGACAAGACTGTGCGGGTGTGGGATGCTGTCACGGGACAAGCAGCCCTCCCGCCACTTGAAGGCCATGAGGCTTGGGTGGTGTCTGTTGCCTTCTCGCCGGACGGCACCGAGATCGTGTCAAGGTCATCAGAAGGGACTGCTCGGCTGTGGGATGCTGTCACTGGGAAGCTGCTCAACGGAGATTATGGTGATGCTTCAATTCCCCACCACACAAGTCCCGACAAAGCCCAGATATCCTTGAGCTTAGACGAGCGGGGCTATTTCACAGATGTTAACTCAGGCCACTGTCTAGGCAAGATCCCAGTCGGATTTCCTTTCGAGGATCCAGTTTGTCATGGATCCCGTTGTGTTGTATGGAGAGAGGCAACTTCTCATCATTGGGTCCCAGTGTTCATTCATTTTCCCCCTGCATAACAATTTCTCAATTTCCGATGCTTTGTGTACCCTGCTTGCTCATATACATCCAAATATAATTTTATTCCCAATACTCCTAGCCGCGATAATAACACTGAATCCTTGTTGTGACAAATTGAGTAGGCTCGCTGTTTCATTTCGCATTAGAATAATTTGATTACAGCCGCGCCGTCCAACAGAAAGGTAATGAATTTGAAGTTCCTGTCCCAGTGCTCACGGTCACTACGTCCCGACTCATCATAGCATATATTTCTCCGGCACGTCTTAGAGAAACCTAACTAGTGATGACTGATGCAGGAAGTCAGAGATTGGTCGGGTTCAAGGTTCACGAACAGCGCGACTCACGAGCTGCTGGTGGTCGGCCTTCTTATAGATGCATCTCGACGGACTTTTTCATTGCTGGAGTGAGAGGCAGGCATGTTTCTGGGGGCTTGGGTATGGTACGTGCCGTGGCTAACCGGCGAGTGCAGTTGCAAGCAGACTTCTGAGAGATCGGCATAAGACATCGGATTAGAGATCTGCTAGCTTTTGGTTGGCTTGGGTGGAAGCTTGCAAGCGAGTATTACACACCTGCCCTTCGTTTCACGTGGATTTGTCCGAACTTGCGCGTCTTGGATGCGAGCGTATGTTTAGAAAGAACCCGGCGCGATGACCGTATGAGTTTTGACATGTAGCGCAAATGCGACGAGACTCGCTGGTGTCCTGCCAGGTGTATCACCCTGCGAGCGAGCATTACCCAATTGCGCTGATGTTGTGGCTATAATTCGTTGCACTTGCACATCGTCCGTCGCTATTAGAGACATCAACACCTAGAGATAAGCTAGGCGCAATCCATAGATCAGCTTTGACGCACAGCGCAAACTATTCGACGAAGACTAACCGACGTCCAGCAAACGGTTATAATGTGACGACGAAGGAAGCACCAAGGGACCGGTGGCCTTCTTTGACACATCCAAGCAGGTCCAGTCGTTCGGCAGTAAACCGCGCAAGCGCGAGTGGGCGATTCTCCAGGCCTCCTCTGTGGGGGATGGCTATGTCCGGCAATGTTGATTGTTGAACAGCAACAGGGGGTTCGGATAGTCCCTAGATATTTACTTTGAATCGTTGAGCAGCTAAAGCTAGTGTTGTTTGGAATAGTCCTGGGTTGGGCGTCGTTAGAGGGGGCCTTGAAGCCTAGAAACGAGCTGAGCGCGATGAATGGATGAGCTTCAACGTATAGCGCAGATTCGACGCGTACTCACTGATGTATGGACCACGGAGGTAAGAGCTTGACGATGCAGGAAGTAGCAACGAGCCGCAAAACGAGGTCGCTCGACGTCTAGGGTTTCTTGCACTTTGTCAGTCGGATACCTGGCTGACATCCAGAAACGAGCTGGGCGCGATTAATTCATGAGCTTCAACGCATGGCGCAGATTTGGAGTATACATACTCACCAATGTCCGGCAAACGAGCAGAATACGCGACGTTGAAGGAAGCAGCAGTGAGCTCCGTGGGGAACCAGGTCACTAAGGATCTATGAGTCGCCTCATACATACATATGATAAGCTACCTGCGGGTGATGACTGGGCGCGAGGGCTGCACGGGAACGCCGCGTTCGATTTTAAGGGTCGATTACACAGGGCGTAGTTCTAGCACGGGAAGAGACGTGACTGAAGGAAATGACTTGACTATGAGAGTCACAGCGCGTTAAGCGCTGAGCGCTGAGCCCCGGGCTGCGTCGCTCTTGGAGCCAGACAACGTGAATATCATGCAAGTACCAGTTATCGCTGTCGGCCATCGGCATCGTCGGGCAGAAACTCAGGGGCTTGCCGAGTGAGGAAATGACGCTCACAGACTCCGAGTCAGTCTTGCACCCGCAACCTTTTGGCCAAAACACTCTAAGTCCAAGACTCCAAGCCTGCCGCAAATGCGTCTCCATCCCTCTCATGCAAATCTACGATCTAGGGCGAATATGTCGGTCGCTTAGGCCACGTGAACCTACGAATGCACCTGGAATAATAACATCTCTGCTCGCGACTACCGAAAGAAGTCACTGATAGCGCGCTAGACTTGCCCAGTCCGCCGCCTGCCCCGTCTCCTTCGCCGACTGTCCTTCCCAAGGACCCTCTGGTGGTAGCGACGAAGGCGAAGCCCAGCCTTCACTTGAAGCATCGGATGTTCCTCCCCGTTGACTCCAGCGGCTGCTAAACCCGTGACGAAAGCCCTGCCTAAATCTTAGACCGCCCTCCGTCCGAGCACCCCCTCCTCTCGTCTTAATCGCAACTCCTCCACCTCCGTCACCGGCTTCTCTATCCCTGGTGCCTCCCTTCTCGTCCTCCGCCTTTACCCTTATCCAATACCCCGGGGGCGCCTCCCCGTACAACTATGAGCTTCTGCGCTTCTCGCAACGGCACGTCGTCCTCGCCCTCTGCACCGCGGTTACGCCCGCGCGGGGTGATCAACGCGGGGGGCATGTGCTCCGCCAACTCGGTGCTGCCGATTCTGATATTCTGCGCCCCGTTCCACGCGCTGTTCTCGGCGCTCGGGCGGCACCGTACTGTGTCAGTAGTGGGATGGGAGGAAAGACCTGGACGGGCACGCCTCTTGTTGGCGCTACCGTCGAGTTAGGGGGGAGTGTGAGTATTCTGGGCAGGTGGTTGGGGGTGGGATGGCTGAGGGGGATGGCTGGGGGAAGGAGAGGGCGGAGGATGTGCAGGAGGAGAATGTTATAGTTCATTCATACGCGCCAAGATCTATGATGCTATGAAGGATGCGGAGATATTTGATTGTCAACATGCGGGTGCGTTTCTTAAGCTTTGCTTTTGCGCCACGGCTAACGCTACGCCGATGTGCATTCAGGGAGGACGTCAAGAGGATGGCCTCGTCAATCATCGAAGGCTGGCGTGCACCACAGCTCGATATTCAGGTGGGTCCAGATCATTCTAACATGGTTAGCAACGGCACTGACTGTAATCATCAGCGCGAGCAAATCCACAGTCAAAGACGCGCTGCTGCACATCTCTAGACCATCTTCGGCGCAAAACCCTCGCTCACATGGCCGGGCGTTATAATATTGCCGCAAGCAGGCGCTCGTCGAGACCGTCTCCCTGATCCGTGTGTTGCACATGCAGCACTTCTGGTACTATACAAAGGTCAACGGCGTGGTGAAGATCGGGAAAAAGGTCACATTTCGGCCTGAGCTGGAATTTCGCCTGGAATCATGGCTGGCGCCCGAGGCGCTGGGGTGATGCGATATAAGCTGCTTGGGGGTGCGTACTCTGTGCTTGTTGTACGCGGGTGTTGTCGCGGTTCCTTACCTAGCCCCTTCGCTCAGTTTTATACCACCATGGACTGTCTACGCCAGGAGGGCACTGCACACCTGACGTACTTCACCCAAACCGTGCCCCCCACGGCAGCACCCGCACCTATCCGTCGATATAACAAAAGGTGTGCACGACGGGCGTCTCTCTGCCCCACCAAACACATCCTTGGGCCTTATGTATCATGTCCCACACCAGCTTGTCGTCGATCCGTGCCCACACCGCGTGGCTTCACACTGAGGTGGATGGAATATCAGTCCAGATTTCACGTACTCGAGGACGTTTAGCGCCATAGCAGCCACGCGCTGTCGAGAGAGTTATGCCCAAATCAGGCGGCGTTGAGTCTGCAAATGTGTCACCCTCTTGCGTCCTCTTCACATCGAAATTAGTCGGGCTCTCCGGCCTCGTAGCTCGCGCCCAGGCGACAGTGCTGCTGCGCTCGATATTGGAGGCGAGGATGATGCAGTGCGGTCGCATGCGATGATGGTCGAACAAGACGCAGACACTGAGACAGTGGAAGCGGATTCGAAGCGGAAGCGTTGAAGACATCCTCACTCCCGACGGCGAGGAAGCCGATAAGGACGGTCTCGAAGACGATGCCGAAACACTAGCAGCCAGTGGTCGTCCTGTGAAGCCGCTTCCCAAATCGAAAGGGAAAGCCAGAGCCAAAAGCCCCCAAACCCGGGCCCCGCAGACTGGATCGCATACCGGACCATCCCTGCCTCGCGGCTCCTCGAACGGGATTCATTCGCTCCCTACTGTCGGCATTCACCATCGCCACTGCGCCGTGCCGCTGTACTTTCCTGTCGAACGCGTCGAGAGGTTGACGCACCCGGAAAAACGGGTTGCTCCGCCACGGACGACGCCCACGAACAACCTCGCGTTTAACCAGACGGCACAAGATCGTGTTCATCGGGCTGGGGATGCAATGTTGGCCCCAAGCTCCTCTGGGGGCTTGTGGGGGGACAGACCGCGGTGCAAGGAGGCGATTGAAGTCTCATGAGAGGAGACCGCGATTGAACTGAAGTACAGGCCTAGAATCCACCCCGGTATCGTGGTGAATGGCGGCTGGGAAATTGTCGACCAACAGTGTGTAATCTCTACGCTGCAATCCTATAAACTACCACATGCAATCCTTAGTCGCTGCAGACGACGTTGTGCTGCGAGTCCACCTTCTTCAATCTGCTTTTGGGGGCCATACAGAAAACAGACCCGCACTGAGATTTCAATGTTCAAGGCACACCGGATGTGTATGCTTTTCCCTGTTGAACATGACATCTCCCTGGCCGCACGTTTTGGGTGCAGTTGAGTTTATTCCCGAAAGGAAATGCATTGGCTGGCTTTCAATACACCCCGAGCAGCGCGAAGCTTAGTTCCATCGTCAACCCGTGATTTCACTACCCAGGCCTGCGCATCAGCTCCGTCATATCCTGCAGTGGCACCATTTCCGTCCCGCCTTCACTCGCCCAATATCGGCACCAAGCTCGATCGACGGTTGACAGCATGCATACATCTGGTCCTTGTCACCCGCCAAGGACGTTAATGAAACAGACGGCATAGAGGATCACGAACGAATGCGTTGTGTAATGGTGCTCCAATGGTGCTCTGTACCGAGCGCACGAGCTCAAATTGGCTCCTTAACTTCACGCGATAAAACGGTATTCGGCTTTATATTCACTGTTTTGTTCCTGCGCTGAACTTCTACAGCTCACAAGTCAACGAACCTAGGCCGCCCAAACCCAGCCTTTTGGCAACCACATTCAGAAACAACTCTTTATCAATTTCTGCTGTACCATATCCACCCGGCGTCACTTCGTTGGGGCACGATACAAAACTTCCCGTATACAGTGCGTGGCTAGTATCCCCTCCCCAAACTAGTACAGTAGTCTGACCAGGTTCATTTAATACAGTGCGCACTCCAGAGGCGCTTTTACGCCAGCAAGGTCCTTGCTGTTGTGTGTACAAGTGGTTTGCCTATCAATCCGAACCAAATCTCCTATTTTAGCTGAGTCAGATCAATCCCAGGAAACATCGCGGTCTTCAACATCAAGAAGGCCTTCGAGATTGGCGATCCTATCAGTAAGATTGACCACTCAATCAATTGCTTTCATGGGCCATTCAATTATCTACTAAGCCGACTCCCGATGCACTACTTCAACCAACACCAATCTTCCGTCCACCCCCTGACATGGTACGGACACCGCCCGTCTCCGGCTCCGGAGCCAGCATGAACCAGGCCGACTGCACCATCTTAGCAAGTGGCGGATACGACAGCATAACGTGCCTGGTCGATGCACGAGATCCTCAGGGAATCGTTTTGAATCGAACACAAGGTCCGTTCCATGCTCACCAAAACGAAACGCCGTGTGCATTCTCTCTTTGCGTAGGCGTGCCAATCCCGACGATGGCTTTCTGGGTGTAGCAATCGATTCCCATAGCAGTATCAAGGCCTTTTCTGCCTCGCCAGGCATACTTGGGCGAGGCCACCACTCGCTTGAATCGAACCGCCCAGTCTGGGTACGCGCTTATAATGATGTGTTTGTATTCGTCACTTATGTTGGAGGGTTAGAGCGTTCCTGCTTCGTATTATCATCCCAAATCGCTGTGGGATCTACGGATGGCACGTATGTCACCACAAATTCACGTCGAAATCCTGGCAGGGATGGTCCTCTTGTCGGTCTTTGGGACATTGATATCGCGGCTTGGCATAATCAACTCAAGATTTCCTCTACTTCAGTAGCCATGGTTAATCCACAGGATCTACTAAACTGATTACAACAGCAACAGGGCCTCGGGGGGAGCTGCGCATGCTGGAGAAATTCATGCCTACTGTAATCATTTCTTTTCACACACACACACCCTTATAGTTTCTCTGACTAGAGCTACACACTAGTACTCTAGGAAAAGGCGGGAAAACCAATGACGGAAGCAACAAGCAAAGCCAAGTCTCCGCAATCGCAACCGGTATGTGGTCTCCCATAGTCGGCGTACATTTTAGTATGGGCTGGGACTCTGGCATCGGCTTCAGCGGGGCGTCATTGTTGGCCAGCGTGATTGCCAGCAGGCGGACAACCTACGGGGGCGGTGGATGAGGGATATGATACTCTATTGCAGAAACGAGAAGGCGCGACCAGAACACGAGGTCGCGGGAGGCCAGAGGACGATGAGCTGGGGGATGAAAACGATTGAAGTGCTAATAAAGGGTGTAGAAATATAGCTAAGTTGAACGGACTTGATTTTCCCCGTTCCCCTGCTTATTTATCCACTTGTGTACCCGCTGTCTAGTAGACTCATTGCTTCCGCAATACACGTAGCGCACAGCTCTGCGAATATGACTAGGATACATACGTCATTGAATATCCTACCTTGAGACCCAGACGACACAAGTGAATGCGTGTCATAATCTCCAAAATTACGAGGCGGCTCGTTGTCGGGTGTGACGTGGCCGTGGCGGATGAAGAAATCGATTAGTATCCGTATCGAACAGGCCGGCCAGTGGCAAGTCGTGCATATTAACGATCAATCGCTGATATAACATTAATGTTGACGCGTTGACGTTTGACCAAACGATCACCGTTATCGCGTTTCTGCGGCACCTTTCTTAGCCAAGCGCCTAGTTTGTCTCAACTTGTCAACGTGGGCTTGGACTGATGATACGAATCAGACACAAGCGCTGCCTTGCATAACCCTTCAGCCATCTACTTGTGGACCTCTGTCGCTGAAGCATTTCCCATTCCCCTCAATTTCTAGTTGTCGAAGGATGGCATCGCAGGCGTGAGTCGATCGGTTCAGTTATGGAATCTTCGTTGCTCAACTGTCTGGACTCTGTAAAGTGATAGTCCAACAAAAAAATCTTATGAGATCTCGAGTAAGTCGCTCGCCTACCACCTCTAATGCTTAGTGTAGTGTGCTGATCGGTCTCGCAGTCATCCGAGTCGTCGGTCTCCCGCGGCTCCGTTTGGCACTATCCGTTAAGGCACATGTCCAAGTTGACGCAGGGAACGTTAAATGGACGACTCAGGAAGTGAAATGGGAAAAGGGCGGAGGGATACAATGGGATGAGAAGAACATACTGTGAGTGCCGGTCGTAGACTAGGCAGACGCAAGCTAACCTCTTGTTTGCAATTCAGACCGCCTTTGGCGCCCTCCGACAAGATCATAATTACTTTGAACCGAGGCCACAGAATCGACATCCTCAACAAGTCCTCCCATGCGTCCCAGGGTTCACTCGAGATTTCCCCGGCCGAGCTACTACAAGCATCTAGTCGTCGACCCAACGAAGGTATGTTCATTATATGAGGTTCATTGCATGCCTTGCGGGAACTGATGCTATGAATATCCTAGATGTTGTTTTGCCATTACAGTACAAGGGGAGAGAGACTTGCAAGCTGGCTGTACGGATCATCGAAAGCTCTACCACTGCGTTAAACAGCACAATAGATGGCCTAGAAGGATTGCCCGAGACACTAACGGCACCGGGGCCGACTGTGGTGACGGATGTCATGAGCGCTGCTGGGGAGGTCGTAATTTCCCTTTCGCAATCGGACCTCGTAGGGTCATTTAAGATACTGGTGGATAAGTTGGGAATTCTGGTGAAGATTGGGGACGAGATAGCCAAGGTGTGTGCGCATGTCCCTTTATATCTTGCCCTTCTCATCGTTTGGCAGATACATCCCTGGGTCAATCTAGCCTGGAGCGTGCTCTCGGTCGGTTTGAAGGTAAGTCAGCTCTCGCTTCACTGCAGCGCATAGCCTGAACTCCCGTAACAGCTGGTGCAAGCGCAGCAAACTCGCGACCACAAAATGATAGCCCTCATTGAGACCCTGCAGTCCACATATTCCATCGTCGACGGCTCGGATATCTTGAATGACGAGCGGCTACAGGATGTCTTGAATGAAGTCTTGAAGCAGACGATTGACTGCGGTTACTTCATACAGGGATATTCTGGTGGCCGTACATTTGCAGGTCCGTGGCGTGACGCGTCCTTGAAGCGAGGGTAGTGTTCTTACTCATCATCGTGTAACAGGAAAGGCCTTTACAGAGGCATTTTCTAATACGGATGGGATGCTAGCTCAGTATGAAGCAACGTTCAAGCAACTGCGGGAAGAATACACGGGCCGCATTGCTACATATACAGCCGTGGTTATATCCAAGACGGCTGTGACGGTCGATGCCATCAGTGCGACGGTCGATACCATCAGTATGTCGACCCATCTCTCGCTGGGATCTGAAGCTGACTAGTCACGAAGGATTTGCCCAGGTCATCAACCAATTGAGACCCGCTATCATGGACGAGGACGAGCGTGGCGTATGTCTAACCGATACTCGACTAAACGCTATCAAATCTATCATGACGTGGTGTTCAAGCGAGTCCAAAGGCCAGGATGTCGGCAGTGCCATGTGGGTGCATGGAGTGGCTGGGGCTGGCAAGAGCACCCTATCGACTACCGTAGCCCGGATGATGCGTGACCTTGACCTCTTGGGGGCATTCTTTTTCTTCAACCGCGACCTTCCACAATGGAACGCTTCGACTCTCATCCGCACGCTGGCGTACAAGCTGGCTCAATTCGATCCGATGATCGGGGCCAAAATAGAACAAATTGTGAACGACACACCAGACATCGCGTCTCTGCCTCTGGCCGTGCAGTTCTCAAAGATGTTGAGCAAGACGGCTCTGGGGGAGATCCCTTGGTCTAGGGGTCCAATATTGGTGGTCATTGATGCACTAGACGAGGCGGGCAGCGTGATGGAGCGGGAGAAGTTAAGAAGCTGTTACTACCGGGTACCGAGCGCGCCAAGTCGAGCGCGTACTTGACAGTCCATCAGTGTTTTACTCCGTACTTCTTCTGCGCAGCCGGGACACAGTGAGGTCAATTCTTGTGAGGGTTTGGCCCTATGGCAGACATTTCTACCACCTGCAGCAACTACCCCTGGGCGAGCGCCTTCGTCTTCTCTCAGATACCGCCTTGTCCTTTCTCCTTAAACTCGTGTTTATTGCTGTGGCTCTTACAGAGCCTTTAACCGCCATCAACTACGTAAAACGGTAAGTGGGCGTCTATCTTCCCGTCAGAACATTTCGGGCACGTCCGAGAATTTGCCGAGCGGCCTAACCAGCCATCTGGCCACCCACTAATCCAGCAGTTACCAGACGACCCCTAGTAGTGAACATACATAGTTAGCCGTGCGCCATAGACGGGTATACTTCACCGGCCTCCGGTTTACTTGCTCCGGTAACTGCGATAGGAGCGGTCCGGTCAAAAGGTATCGACCCGGGTCCATCGCCTACACCGAAAGGGCACACAACATATTAGCTCTGGCCTGCTTGTGTCAATACAGGGGAACACGCCAGAGACTCAGCTGGGCTTCAAGGAGAACCGCCTGCTACGTCAAGACCTTTCGCGGTGTTTACAGTGCGAGCATCGCTGACTGTTACTCGTCGGCATTCTTGGTTCCCTCGAAACTCCGTGGGAGCCTCTCTTGAAAGTCGT
>KV417935.1:0-28458 GCA_001630335.1 Athelia psychrophila
ATCATCCCGCATTCCTGTGGATACGCGCGATGAGCCAAGTTACACACATGTTCGAGTTGCGCGGGGACTCGCGATGAACCTGGCGCCAGAGAACGCCGCGTTGGCAAGCGCGAGGTCAAGCGTCTCGCCTCCAACGTTGTCCCAGTATCTGCCAAAATCGATCAGCGATTATACGTACGCATCATGCGCAGGACGCACATGTTGATGGGCCCTTCCCTCTCCAGTACGTCTTTAGTACTGGCTGTCTTGTAGTTGAACGCGACGTCTACGCCGAGCTCCTTGAGGAACGCGACTTTCTCGTCGGAGCCCGCCGAGGCGATGACCTTCAGGCCTTCCAGTTTGGCGAGCTGGATGACGAGCCTTGAGGGCGAGTGGGTTAGACTAGACTAGTACAGGACGGTGGGATAGGTGGGCGGACTTACGAGCCGACGGGTCCAGCGCCTGCGGTGACGAAGACAGTTTCGCCCTGAGGATTGTATGAGAGAAAGGTGACATGAACGTCGGCCGAACACACACCTTCTGCGAGTTGGCCCACTCTTTCCATGCAAACCAGGCGGTTTTACCTGGCCCATCTCATGAGCATCTCAATCAACAATAGAGCAGAGTAGCACATACCGGGCATGCCTGCCGCACCGACATACACGCTCCACGGCAGCCCCTCCTTGTTCTCTAACTTGCGGTAGTTCTCCACTTGGCTGGTCACGATGTACTCCTGGAAGACTGAATAAATGCCACTTTAGCGCCCAGTTTAAAGACACGCTGTGTGGGGCAGACGCACAGACTACGCCGTAAAGATGGTCGCCCTTCTTGAAGGCCGGGTTGTCGGAGCGCAGGACGACCGCTACGCCGAAGTTACCCAGACTGTTGACAGCTCAGTCAGAACAGATAACAAGGCAACACTGTTATGACGCACGGCTCGCCGATGAAGAAGGGGGGCTAAAGCGACCATTGAGTATCAATCATCAGACGAAGGTGGTATAACTCACAGAATAGCTCTTGACCGCAGCGTTTCTCACTGCACCCCTCCCGTCAATGCCGTGTCTAGCGCAGAATTGGAGCAACGACTCACTCTTTCCACGCAGGTAAGGATCGACCGATACGACCAAGACTTTGAGCAAGAACCCCCCGTTCAAGTCCACATTCTCGAGATCGATGGTCTGACTCGCATCGTAGACGGTGGTCTTTCCCGGGACGGGGTAGCCAGTGGGGACTTCGTTGAACAGATGACGGCCGTTGGTTACAGGAGCCATTGCAGTTGTAGATGATCTTTGGCTATAGATGGTAGCTGGCGCGAGTTCGGGAGGGTAGGAGAGTCCGATGATGTCCAACATGCCATCGCAATGGATTGGGCTTTATACAAGCGAGGCTCGGGGAGATCGTCGGCATTGATAATCGCGCACGATTACAAAGCGCGACTGTATGTCGGGTAGGTAGCTATAGATAATCTATAGAGCCGATAGCTGAGTCAATTATTTTTGCTAGAAACCATATGCGACGGCTGGGGCGCGTGATGTAGTTAGCAAGCATAGTGCGAGGAGGCCGGGCTATCCACTTACTATATCTGGGCCCCCGGGGCTGTCACAGGCCCTGTGGGACTGCCATAACTTGTCGCAAAGGCTATGCATGGCACCCCTTCATACTTTGTGACATGGTCCACGCACATACCAGGCATGCCTACTGCGCCGACATGGACGCCCTCCCGTGGCAGCCCTTCCTTGTTCTTGCTCTCGCGTGAGGTCTTTTCCCATTTTGTTGGTCACGATGCACTCCGGAAGACTGATTGCCAGTGCCACTTTAGTACCAAGTCGAAGACGCACAAACTCCTCCGTAAAGGTTAACACCCTTCTTGAAGACCTGGTGGTCAGATCGAAGGACAACTGCTGCGCCATGGTCGTTCAGACTATTTACAGCTTGAGTCGGAACAGGTGAGAAGTCTCAAGGTAGCACCGTTATGCGACCGTTATGACGCACGGCTCGCCGATGAGAGTGGGGCTAAGGTGACCATTGAATGTCTAGCATCCGGCCAGGGTGGTGTAAGTAACTCACAGAGTAACTTTTGATCGAAGGATCTCTCCCACTGCACCGTCCCGTCAATGCATTGTCCAGTGTGTACGAGCAGGATAGGGGCGACTCGCTCTTTTCACACATGTAAGGATTGATTGATACAACCAAGACTTTGAGCAAGACACCACCATTCAAGGGAACATTCTCGAGCTCGATAGTCTGGCGTGTAATGACACCCTAGGAGTGCTACTTCTCGTCAACAGACACCCTTTGTTCAAAGCATCGATAGGTGAGTAAGCCCGATTCTCTGTGGCCGGAAAAGTTAAGTTTCGAGCGGGTAACCTGAGCGGAGCTCAAAAATGGCATGTTTCCAGAGCACGTTTTCCACGTTTCGAGGCGGTGGTAAGGTTTGCGCGCCGCCTCAAACCCCATTTACAGCGTTTTCGGAAAACCTTGGCCGCGCCGTGTTTTGGCCGCGCGCGCGCGGCTCGTCCGTTTTGGGAAGGGCGACCGTTCTTGGAAGGACGACCGTTTTTGGAAGGACGACCGTTGGGCACGATGGGCGCCTATTTCGATGATCAGCTGTAGATTGTGGTTTCCGCTGATTCAAACTCATTTCCGCCACTACCATGGTCTTTCGACACATCAGCAAAGACATAAAAGACCGTGCTCTCTATCTACTATCTGAGGGCTATATTACTGAAGACGTTTGTGACATATTTGATGTCTCTGAGCGCAGTTTGTGTCGCTGGCGGGCCAATTTGGAAGCTCATGCCACCTCAGCAGCCGATCCAAGGGCAACCCCGAATTCTCAATGCTGATCACACACACGATCTTTTGACATTGATGGAAAAAGTAGCAGGAACGACAGTTGAATGAAGCAGTAGAGTCTAGACGCGAAACGATGTTTAGCGCCATCGTTCCCAAAACGGTCGCCTTTCCCAAAACGGTCGCCCTTCCCAAAACAGACGAGCCCCGCGCGCGCGGCCAAAACACGGCGCGGCCAAGGTTTTCCGAAAACGCTGTAAACCTATATCGACACGGGATGATCATTGTTTTGTTCGTACTCACCTATTCGTCCGCACGACGCGCCGCCTCACAGCCCATTAAAACCTATAACGACACGGGATCATGGTTCTGTTCGTACTCACGTATTCGCCTGCACGACCCACACGGACCGCCAATCCTCCCTCCCCTTTATAAGGTTCCTCTTGCAAAATATAAAATGGCAGTTTTCAATGTCCAAGTCTTCTATGGCCACACCGGACTGGTGCTCGTGTCCGGTTTCTTCTAGTACGCCAACCCCGCGGCCCAATATACATCAAGTCCTGCAGGCGCATCTCACAAGATATATACAACCCCTTGATCTTACGGGCCAGATCGCATATGGAACGCCTACGATCTTCGGAGGGCACGCAGACGTGAGCAGGGGGATCTGGCGGGTGCACACCAATCAGCCTAGCGTACGTGTTGCACACACATCTAAAGGGGGGCTTCATTAACGGCCTGTGTGCAGGTGGCGGTGAAGGTAATACGATCGCCCGCTGCTGGTTCTACAAAATACGAGTTGAAGAGGTACGATAAGGTGAGCTTGAGGCAGCTTAAAAGCCCGTCCCGCACGAGCTGACAGGCACTAACACCTACCCGATACCCTTAGCGCCGACGCCGGGAAGTACAAGTATGGAAGAGACTGCAACACCAAAACATTGTACATCTACTAGGTACAGCGACAGACTTTCCCTGCCGGATGGAGCAAGGTAGCCCTCGCCCCGTGGCCCTTGTGTCTCCGTGGATGGAGCGAGGAAATCTCACGGACTTACTCAAACATGAATCGATTTATTCTATTTCAGACCGATTGCAATTGGTTCGTACTTGCTTTACTTGCTTGGGGGATGGGAACTGATATATTGACCTACAATTCAGCTTTGTGGTGTTGCGGAAGGGCTCAACTACTGTATGTATGCTGTCAGACTTCTATTTCTCGCTGTTGACGGGTAAATTAGTGCACTCCAAGGATGTCATTCACGCAGACCTTCACCCTGTAAGTTCCTTCTATTAGATGCGAAATCTCCATTGACGTACAGACCATAGGGCAATATTCTCATCCATAACAATGGTCATCCATGTTTGACGGACTTTGGCCTCTCGTCCATTAATGCCGAATTTGCGGGGACCTCTTACTTTACTGCGACTATGTGTGCTGCCATTCGATGGTGTGCGCCCGAGCTCATTCCACCTCAAGAAGACGTGGAGAGTTTCAACCCTCGTCTGACATTGGCCTGCGACATCTTTTCTTTCGGAAATGTTGTGTTACAAGTCAGTATTTCATTATCTTGATTTTAGAGGCGTTATTGAAATGCATCCCCCCAGGTACTTTCCAACAAGTTGCCGTATTACAACATTAAGCATGACAGCTATGTTCTAATTCAAATGCGCAAACATCGCCCTAAGCGACCGCCTCATGCATTGTCTGATGTCCACTGGGAGTTCATCCAGAGCTGCTGGGGAATCGAGCCATCCTTACGCCCAACCGCGGGAATAGTGCACCAGTCTCTCCTGACTCTTTGCAAGGAATAGGTTCTGATACGCGAACTTCTTGATATATGTCACCCTACTCACCGCTTACTTGTGCTTTGCCTCGCTGTTAAAATATCTAGTACTGTACCGTTTCGACCAAATGTTCACGGGTTGTTACATGTTGCCTGTTCAGTCACTATGGAATGCAGTTCAGAGCCGATAGCTACCTGTTACACCGTCAAACATTTGTTCAGTTCAGATTTTTTAATTTTCATTCACATGAACCGCCTTTACATAGCACAGATTTTTTGGGCCGCAGTGCTCTGAAAAGACAGGGCTGCGAGCAAGTCATCACCAAGTATTGAACCAGGAACCATTCACGGCCCGGCGAGGAACAATATTGATATAATATTAAGATAGGGCTCATGCAAGTACGACGAACGTCACGTTATCAAGAAAATTCAATAACAACTCATGCATCTCGTCTATCGAAAATCGGACACGATGGTTAATTCTAAAATAAATCTTTCGAATTAACCATCGTCTTGTATTTAGACGAAAGGACCGTAATGAATTGTTATTGAATTATCCAAATCACGTGACGTTCGTCGTATTTGCATGAGCCCTATCTTAGCAAGCTCTTAGCTTACTCAAAACTTGCTCCTGAGAGTTTTTGGGTGGGAAATCGCTTATGTTACTTAAATGTTACTACCATTTAATCTAGTACAGTTCGTCCGGCTGCTGGCTGCTCAGGGGTACAAGTAGACTACTTGTACTGCTCCGATGTCCGATGCCGAGCCCTGACCTCGTGCCCAGCGAGGGTGCACAGCACCCTGGCACTACCCTGTTGCCCGTTACTGAACACTTGGTCGAAATGGTACAGTACATGTTCTGTGCTGCGACTAAACAGAGGTGACACCCCGCCATTTTCCGCCAAAATCTGGTCATCCTACTCAGCACCGCATCCAGTGGCGGCCGACTATCTCGACGAAAGACCGAGGCAACAGGATGCCGCGCTACGCAATGTACGAGTAAAATCAACGCCGTGAAACCCGCCAAACACTGGCACGGTGCTGGCCATAGACGGTAGTTGGTGCGATTTTGCGAGGATAGCAGCGTGGCAGCCCACAGCATAATCATTGATCACCCATACATATCCCTTATAACGCGGTCAATGTTATGACACGACGGAGTGGGGAGGCACGGCCGCGCGATGTGTGCACTGATGACGGTGGTTGACCCTGCGCAATTGGTGTGCTTTCAGGTACATATACCATGCATGTCATGCGGCACACGAGCGAGCAATGTTTTGCCATTCCCGCAGATACGTGTACAAATGGGTGTCGCGCGACCGGACGTGTGCAAGCTATAAGTTGATAAGTCGAACCCCCTACTCCTCCGCCACGATGATCACGCTCTTCCCCGTGTTCTTCCCCGTCTGCACATCGAGGATCGCCTCGCCCACGCGCTCCAGCCCGAGCGTGCGGTCCTCCGTGTACTTGATCGCGCCGCTCGCGAGCTTGGCGGGGACCTCCGCGTAGAACAGCTCGTCGTACTTGTGCGCGAGCGAGCCGACGATGAAGCCGTGCATCGAGATCTGCCGCGAGACAATGTTGATGGCGTTCTATCGAAAATCGTCCACATCAGCAGGAGAACTGAAAGAAAGAAAGAGAGAAAGAGGGGGTGATAAATGAGGTGGTGTAACCGACCTGGAGCGGGTAGGGCGTCCCGTTGTACACCGATATCATCCCGCATTCCTGTTCACACGCGCATCAGCTACGCCACCCACACCCACTGCATCCAGAGACTCACGATGAACCGGGCACCACCCGAGGGCGCCGCGTTCGCCAGCGCGAGGTCGAGCGTCTCGCCGCCCACATTGTCCCAGTAGCTGCCAAAAGCCAAAATCAATCAGCGACTATACACACGCCCATCACGCGCAAGACGCAAGACGCAGACGCACATGTTGATGGGCCCCTCGCGCTCGAGCACCTCTTTGGTGCTCTCCGTCTTGTAGTTGAACGCGACGTCCGCGCCGAGCTCCTTAAGGAACGCGACCTTCTCGGCGGAGCCCGCGGAGGCGATGACCTTCAGGCCCTCGAGCTTCGCGAGCTGGATGACGAACCTACGGGTGTATTATGTTAGATCTTAGACATTAGGCGATTTTGGATTTTGGGACGTTGTGGTAGGAGATAGGGGGTAGAAGATAGGGGGGTAGGAGGTAGGAGGTAGGAGGTAGGGGGTAGGGGGTAGGGGTAGGGGGCGGACTCACGAGCCGACGGGGCCTGCGCCTGCGGTGACGAAGACGGTTTCGCCCTAGGGTTGTTAGTTTGGTTAGAAACAGCTATCATGAAGTTCGAACGTTGGCCGGGACACATACCTTCTTCGAGTTGGCCCACTCTTTCCATGCGAACCACGCGGTTTTGCCGGGCATGCCCGCTGCGCCGACGTACACGCTCCACGGCAGGCCCTCCTTGTTCTCGATCTTGCGGTAGTACTCCACCTTGTCGGTCACGATGTACTCCTGGAAGAGCGCGTAGCCGTACAGGTGGTCGCCCGCCTTGAAGGCGGGGTTGTCAGAGCGCAGCACGACTGACACGCCGAAGTTGCCCAGGCTGTTGGCGCTCGAGTCAGCACAGATAACGAGGTGACGCTGTTAACTTAGGACGCACGGCTCGCCGATGAAGAAGGGGGGCTAAGTTTCCACATGTGAGCATCTAGCTTTAATCGGGCGAGGCTGGTGTGTAACTCACAGAATAGCTCTTGACCGTCGCGTCTCTCACTGCACGACGTCAATACCCCGCGCAAGCTCAGAAGTGGGCAGCGACTCACTCTTTCCGCGCAGGTACGGGTCGATCGACACGACCAGGACTTTGAGCAGGAAGCCGCCGTTCAGGGGCACGTTCTCGAGATCGATGGTCTGGCTCGCATCGTAGACGGTGGTCTTGCCGGGGACGGGGAAGCCGGTGGGGACTTCGTTGAAGAGGTGGCGGCCGTTGGTTACAGGAGCCATTGCGGGTGTAGATGAGCTTTAGGGGGTGGGTGGTGCGGGATTGCGAGGGCTGAGTCTAGATCTGATGATGTTGAGCATTTGCAATGGACTGGGTTTTATACAAGCGGGACTCGCGATCGGGGGTGATCGTCGGTATTGATAATCGCGCGCGATTACAAAGAGTGCACCGGGTGTCGTGCACGCGTAGAGCCGACAGCCGAGTAAGCACACTTTTTTTGCTGCTAGAAAACATATGCGACATCTGTGGCGTGATGTCGTTAGCAAGCATATTGCGAGGAGACCGGGCTATCCACATACTATAGCTGGGCCCCTCGGGGTTGTCACAGGTCCTGTGGGACCATCATAACGTTTTTGTCGCGAAGGTTATGCATGTCGTCCGAACCCAAGGCTTCATACTTTGCAGCATCTACCGTCATGGTATGTGTATTGAAGTTACAGTTGGCGGAGTGCACAGAGTGATACAATATTCATGGTTACAATTTCTCACATCTCGCGTTAGCCGCTTGAACGGCGTAGTAGACAGGAAGGACGCGGACTCAACATGCATTCAAAGGAAATACCCCAAACATACACACATCCAGGCCTACAATCTACAGCTAACCTCTTCCTCTGCCCACCCTCATCGATCATCGAACTCGCCAACCAAAAGGTATCCGCCATCAGAGTAGTTTCAGCCCGTCCCTTTGTTGAAAAACAAGGTATGGTGGTGCCGAACGGGCGATATCAGCACCTGACCGCAGCCCGGGGGCGGGTCGGGTTCATCTCTCTGCACCGCGGGTTCTCGTCATAGGCGGTTTTTGATTGTGGAAGAATCGAGGAAACAGGTTTTGGCGCCGGCGAGTTTTTTATACGAAGGGCCGGGGGCTTTACTGTGGTCCGTGCCCCGGGCCGTGTGCCCTGCACTGACCTCTGATATTGGAACATAGGCACTTCACAAAAGTAAGCACCCGCGACAGATGCTGTTGTACCTCGCATGCGAAGTCTCGACTCTGAGCACTCTAATCAGAACACGCCGTTTGCAGGGTTTTTTTCTGAGCAAATTCAACACTATATTATGTGTGAATGCCAGTAAAATTAAAATAAAGTAATGAGGTAGGTAATGAATTGTAACGACGAAAAGACGGTAATTTAACTGAGTTAGAATCAGCACGATGTGTAGTGTAGTGTAGTGTAGTACTAGTAGTGTAATAGGGATTCGCGATTTCCTCGGCCCTTAAATTTCAAAGACCCGATCAAGGCTTAAGCTCTAGTGACAGTGGCCATCTGGAGCGCAACAGCGGTCTGCGCGAGAATCCGGCCGTTGATCGTCGAGCTCGTCTGCAAGGTGATCCCCGTCTTCCCCAGGATGGTCCCCTCGAAGTTGCTGTTGGTGCCGAGCGTGACAGCATCAGCGACAACCCAGACGATGTTGGCGGCATTGGCGCCACCGGCCAAGATGACCTGCGAGGCGGCGGCGGATGTCAATGTCCCGGCGATCTGGAAAATCCAAGCTAACGAAGTGGCAAGTGATTAGCGAGAGCCCAATATAAACTGCGAACGGGCGGATGAAACGCACTATCGTCTTCGCAGCCCTGGAGGGTAATCGAGCTGTCGATGCTGACCGTAGACGTCCACTTGTAGAATCCCGGGATAAACGTGCGGCCCCCAATGACACCTAAAACAGGAGCCAGAGTCAGCCCAGAAACACAGCGCAAAGGAATAATCATTTCTCACCAGCACCGACTTCCAAGAAATCGGCGTTCGCCCGCGCCGTGACGTTGTTGTACGCCGACTGCATGTCCGCGACGGCGCTCGTCAAAACACCGGGCGTGGGGCTGGCGTAGTCGGCGGCGTGGCACTTCCCGTTGACCTGCGACGCGGTGGAGTACGTCCCGTCCGCGCTCATGGTGAGGCCGAACCCGGTGATGGCGGTCGCGGCGATGGGGCTCACAGCGATGTCACCAGCTATCGGGTCAGTTAGCATAGACATTAAGGGGATGGGATTATTTGATTATTTGCTTACTGATGACGGAGTTGGGGACGCTGGATATCCCTGCCTGGCCGATGATGGCGTAGTTCGCGGATGTGCCTAGGCAGACGGCGAGGGGGCCCGCAGCGAGACAGCTGTTTGCCAGAACCTGCCAGATGTTGGGGGTCAGGGCGTTTGTCAGGAGATTAGGGAATAGGGAAGGGGACGTACAAGGAGAGCAAGGGCGATGGAGGACATTGTGCGGGACATGGTTTTGGAGCTAGGGAGGGGGGATTGAAGGTAATGAAAGTGGGGGTGGGAACGCAAGAGATCCTGCCTGAAAACATTGCCTTGGAGCTCCTTAAGTACCTATGGCGTAGGCTGAAGCATCATCCACACCTCGGCGCGGCGCGCGTAGAGCAGAAATATCTCGAACTAGTGGCTCGGTAACAGCACCGACGTCGAGCTAAACCAGGCTAAACCACTAGCCCCTACGCCACTAGCAGCAGTTTCGGCCTCTTCCGCTGCTCTATTGTCGGCATGCGCTCCCGTGCGCTCCATCGCGCCGATCCCGCCCAGCACGTTCGTCCTCGTTTCATGCATGCCTAAGTTGGGGAATTCCGAAATTCCCCGCTGCCACATCCCGCACCAGACGTTCGCGGGCAGGCGCGCCGAACACGGATGTCGAGTCATTGTGGCTGTCGGGAGCGCGGAACCACTCCTCGTGGTTCTTCGCGAGGCGGACGATGGCGTCGCGGAAGAGATTCGCAGTGTGCTTGCATGCAGGAACGCGTGCAGGTGCGCGCAGGCCCACAGCGGCCGTGTCATCGTTGATTCCCTGTCAATTACACATGTCTGGATAGGGTGTCAGCACGACAAGATCGCCGCCATGAACCTACGTTGGCACAATCACTATCAAGCTTGCTGCTTTGTGGGGGTTCGGTATAGATTAGCCACGTGTCTCGTTACCTGGCTCCCTCGTGCCCTTTGTATTTCTCCTGCAGATCCGACACCAGTAATCGGCCTCTTCGTGCTCCCTTACGCTGAGATCTTAGCTAACTCGTCATCGGGACTTGGCATTCATCCGTCAACTCAGCCAGGCAAAGCTGCAAGTTACCGAGCTCGGCTGCTGTCCATGTTCTTCATCTGTTGTCGATGGCACGTATCCTTGGAGGTTTGCCATGAGTCTCGGTCAGCGGCTATCGCTCTTTTCAAGAAGGAAAATCGGATTTCGTGAGATTCTGTGAGATCGTCCGAGTCTTTTGATTTCCCTTCATTGGCGATGACTCTTTTGGACCGACATTGGACGTTTGCGGCGCCTTGGCCGGATCGTATCGCACTGGAACGGCGGTCCGCGTAGAAATCTTGATGGGCCAGATTATTGAGGAGAGGAGGTGAGCTTTTCGCACAGTGAAAGTCGAACTACTTACTAGGTTACTAAGGGCAACGCCTGGACAGGAGGTGGCTTCGGGGACAGTAAGCGCAATTCGTTGAAATTACTGCCACCGGTGACAGAATGCCAACTTCGAACCTACAAGTTGCAACGTACGTATGTTATGCCTGCAAGTACAAACGGGCTTCATCTAACCTCGAAGGCTCTTTACTCGGAGATTCCTCGGGCCAAAGTTTTACACTATATTGTGCTCTGCAATACTTCATGTTGAATTGAAGTTGGCGGTTTCTTAGGCCGCAGCGCCAGGCAAGCGCCAGGAGCGGCTGCTATAACACCAGACCAGTGCTCCAGGCGAAATATACATTTGAATGTGTCGCCGGCGGCTCAGATCTCAGATTCCAGAGCACGCTTGTTTCCATTAGCTGAGGTGGGAATTTTCGTGGCCTTCGCTTGTAGGCTCCTCATATATTCGCCACTGGCAGTGAGCCACCCAACCCAGCGCATTCGAACCAGACGTATGGCCCTCGTTGCGGAAACGATATGTTTGGACTGCGACATGTTTCTTCAAACGGTGTGATTGGAGTCCGCAGTGCTGTCAGACCAACATCCAGACCCAAGTGATATATGTGCGTATCCCCCCTCCGCGATAAGGTTGTGTCTTCAATTGTGACGTATGGAGCTAGAGGGTCTATGGACGTCTGTAGTAGGCCCTGATCTCCGTGGTGCCTGCTATGCTTTGCCTGTTCCAGCACCGCAGCACGTTTTTTCCTGCCCGCATGCACGCTCCTCCCGCAATCCTCTCAAGTAACCCCGGATGAAGTTATCCTTGCTCTTCTTCCTGTACCTTTGTCCCACGGAATCAATACCCAATGTCCTCATCAGCGAGCAACTTCTCCAATCTTATCTCGGGCGCCATCGCTGGCGTGACGCCTGTCTTAGCGCTGCTCTATTCTTTGGGCCTATTTCTGCTCTACCGCTTCTCGCAGAAGCACCCGAGAAAGTTCAAAACAGCTGCCGGCCTATGGCTCCAACGCTACTTCCCTGGTTCGTGCAACATCGCTGTTGTAGGATTGAACGCTGCTAACTATGAAAGTAAATTTAGCGTACTACGCATTTTTGGTGTTCTTTAGTTTTACAGAGGTAAGTTGCACCTGGTTGCCAACATGGCGGGACGCATCGCTGACGAACTATGTTGCTGAACACTCTATCTAGATTGCGTTGGCAGCTTGGCTTCTGCTCCAATATAATCGCAATACAAATTACCCCAATATGGCCACCGCCACCGGTGTCCGCCTGCTATTGTATATTCTCATTTCCATTTTTCTCTATTGTTCTGCTCTTAGGTTGCTGTCGTTTCTTCCAGGTTTACCTCTTTATGGACCATAATCACTGCCGGCGTTTACACATTCTTCTTTCTGCACCCCGACTGGTATGGTTGCGGACGCCACTTCATGTCGACTTGCAATTTTGATTTTTTCGGGCTAAAATTATGATTTTAGTAAGGAAACTACCCCCATTCTGAAGCAAATCTCGTCTTTCGCGGTACAATTTTTTTCTAACCCTAACCCTAAAAAAAGCGCCAAATTCGCATCAAATCATCGCCTCACCAACGGGCACCTAATTGTCCCTGAACTACTTGAGGCTCCGGCTTTGCGAAGCTTCAACTTAGGTTTCTCCGGAATTCCAGTCCATTTCGGAGCCCACTGAACTATCATCAGCCCAGTCCAAGTCCCCAGCTTCAGAATCATTAAATTCTTCTGCTGGATCGGATTCCTCCCCAGGTGATTCTGTTTCAACAGTAGTTAGAAATTTGCCAGAGCTATCTCGCACTAGTTTCGGATGGGACTTAAGCCTCGCCATGGATGAATGCACGATTCTGGTGGCTTGCGGCACTGTGGCGCTCATGTCCTTATATGGGAATACCCCTGATGACATAATCTGAAAAGCGCCAAATCTCCTGACTAGAAACCCGATTTCATAATATCAAAAAAGTAGCCCGGGGAGCGTGAAGATAACAGGTCAAGGTTGTTATTTATGTAGTCAGAATGTCTGTAAATAGTGTTGCGGAAGTGTAATTAAAAGTTTCACAAAACCGGTTCCAGTTTGTCATGAAGTGGCGTCCGCAACTATACACACACCCCATCGCATCCGTAGGGGGGCAGGCTGTGTGGCTACTCATCATGTGGGTGATATGGGTGTCGAGCACGGCTGCGCTCGACGCCGCACTTCCCAGGCTCTTTGCGGGCGGAACATGCCTGGCAGTCGTTTATTGCGGCCAAGTGCAGACATTGTTCGGTGAGCCAGCGTCAGTTACATGACTTTGTTGGACGCCCGCTAATGCATGACCTTGAAATGCGGCATAGCATTTGCGGTGCTGGAAATGTGAGTCCCGATTAGATTCTAGGCGTATTCTACGTGCACTTCGCTAACTAGATGATACAGTATGGCACTGACGTTCGGCGTATTCTCGATGCTTTTTCTCGCCTGGCAATCTTTCCGCTCGCAATAGCTACATTTCATACAAATAAATAGCATAATGATACATGTCAGAGTATAAAATTAAAATAGGGGGGTGTAATAATTATGGTATGGAAGGCGGTCATGTCTCAAAAAGTACAATATACGACGGTCTAATAGCATCGTTGTCGTAAATCACTAGTTCGTCGTGGTTGAGCTTTCCTCCCTTCTCCGCCAACACCTGGAAATCCCGATTAGTTCACGCGAAAAACATAACTGGATGGTCGTCGCGCTCACCGAGTCATAACCAGTAGGAGGGCCGGTCATTGTGGTGGCGTTCTCCGTCACTTTGTATCCTTTACCCACCACAACCTTGTTGAGCAGGATGGCCTTATAGGGAGAAGGCAATTTGTTCGAGGCGTAATCATCAGACTTGGAAGAAGTGGCAGACGTGTATAGGCCCTTTCCAAACCTGCATTCCAGATGTCAGACTAAAGTTAATTAATAGGGCCATGTCCAAAGCTTACCTTCCCCACCCCGTTTTCTTCCCGAACATGCCGAGGTCGAAAGACGTCTTCACTATGCAGCACAGCGAACACGAGGTAGACGTGCAGAACTTGGTATATCCCTTATCCCCGAGCTTGCACTCCCGTCGAGTTCCGTGCCATCTCCGGTTCTCGTTACCCGCGGATCGGCCCGACGCAACGAAGTTCCCTCGAGCCTCCACGGCTGCGCTGAAATCCATCGGATCAGCTAATCAATGAAATCGAGGACAAGGCGATCTGGATATACCGGTATGCATCGTACTTGGCCAGTGAAGCCTGGCTGCTGATGATCTTGAACACCGCTTTGACCGGTGGGCACGCTTTATTGTTGTGCCTCCAGGATGTCTTGAACTGCTCCGAAACTTCAGAATTTCCATTAGTTTAACTGCGCGTTTAAATTACAAGAGCAAAGCGCGTACCACTGCCGAACGTGATGTGGCCCTCGGGGACTTCTAGAATGATAGGCCCCCTTGATATGGCCTCGTCGGCGCAGGTTTTGCCACAAAAATGTAGATCTCCTTGCTTGGGGTTTGCACGGCACATCAGACACACGGTTTCCCCGAGCCTACTCTCCTGCATGCATCAGAAAACATTCACATTTGGCACCGAGAGACATACGTCTTGTGTGCTGGTGAGCAATACTTGTTAGCTTTGGCAATTCCACCCAGTTGCTGACAGGGCTGGGGGCATCCTGCGATCCTGCATGGATCTACTCAAGTGAAGCAATCAGACGCACAGACGTGGTTGAAATAAATGCGCCTTCTTACTCTTGGACCTCGTTCCGTTGACATTAGAGGCTGGCTGGCTGCTAGCAAGATTGGTTCTGAAGTCCGCGGCGCAAGATTTGGAGCAAAAGGATAGGTCCTGCGCTCCATCGTTGTACTTGGGCCGTATATGACAATGCTACGGGCGCGTTAGTTGCATATAATGATATTAAAAATGCGGGGACAAACATCGCAGTTTCCTGGAGCCGCCACAGGAGGGCCAGAGGGAGCTTGACTTGGCTTGCGAGAAGAGGAGCCCTTGTTCTTGGCTGCAGCGGCGCATCTCTTGGAGCAGAAGTCGTGCATCTTCCCCCCCTCGATGTGTTTCGGTCTAACATGGCAAGACTGTTGAAGAAAGTAAGCACCTGATGTTGCGAGAAGTGATCCTGTTCATACCTCGCATACAGTGGAACCGGGGTTGGATGGGGGAGTAGCTGCAAGCGCGACATGGGGCGCGGTTGGTGCCGGATCGTGAAACGTGTTGTTAGGCTTTGATGAAGGCTGAGGGATCGGGATCGGTGCGCTTGGGGCTTTCGGTAGCGGTTTCTGATTATATGGATGCAATGGGGCGGGAGGCGGAGGTTGCGGGGAAAGCAAAGAGGTGAACATAGACATTGCGGCGGAAGCCATCGCGTTCGATGTCGAAGGTATCGTAAACTCTCCAGGAGCTCGGCGTGCGCACAATGTGGATTCAAGAACTGGGAATACCAGCAGGTCTCTTTATAAATCATCAGTCGAGATTTCGAGGGCATGCCTTCGCCGCACGCATCCAACAGTCGTGGGGTATTGAATACAACGCGGATGCCTCGTGTTTGACGGCAGGCGCATGGGTATGAAGCCGACGTCGTCTGATCTCGATTCGATTCATTCCCTTTCCCTAACAGTCACCATGAGCTCTCTCGTAAAGTCTTTTGTCAGCATGGGACAGAGCAAAACTAAACCACAAGATAATATGTGCGAGGTGCGCAAAATATCAGGGAGATCTAATTTATGCTGATGCGGCCCCAGATCTGCGGGCAGAGACCGAAACATGTAGAAAGCAACGGTCACCAACATCGGTTCTGTGGTCGCAAATGTGCAGCGAGCGTATCGCAGCCAATTGCCTGTATACTTCGAGGTTGCCGAGAGACCGGAAATCGAGCACTATATTCGGGATACTGCTCAGATGCACATGCAAAGTGCGCACCCACCGATTGAACGGGAACCAGCACTAACTGCTTGTCCAGAGAAGGGATTCGGCAGGGACAGCTCGCCGGTTGTAGTCAATGCAAGACGGAGCTTCCGACGATCGGAGAGTTGTGTGTCGGCTGTGAACGTCGCGCGCGGGCAGCGCCGCGTCTGGTAGAACTTGATGGCAAAGATGTGCTCTTCAAAAGCGGTCAGCATCACGGTTCAGACAATAATGATTTTGCTGACCTTCGCCCTGGGAAGTGACGGACCAGTTTCTGTGCGAGTGGAACTCGCCTAGCAATACTGCGACTGTGAAGAAAATCTACGCGATAACCAATCCCCGAGACATTTTGGCCAAGCATGATTCCTACGGGTAGGTCGTCTCCAAACCAGCATTCACGGAGCTGACACATCGGTACAATCAAGGAGGAAACTTGGCGCGTCAGGTCCAGGAGTTAAAGAGCTGCGGACGTTCCATGCCTCGCAGTGCATATGCGACCTGGGGGTCGGAAATGCTGTTCTATGCAACTTCCAGGCTTGTGGGATCTGCAACGCCGTGAAAACATCTTTCAAAGGTTTCGCATTTGGTATTCCACAGAATGTCGGCAGGTGAGTCTCAATTTCGCTTAAGCAGAGGTCAACAAATGAATTTATGGTTGAGGTATGGTAGCGGAATATACTCTTACCCCAATCCTGCGCTTGCAGACAGTCATGCCACGTCGTGTACGACGTCGCCGTATCGCGTAATGGTCGCTTGCGATGTTTTCGTGACTTCAGCCCTGAAAAAGCGTCGGACAGGTGACTCTGTAAGTGATCATTTTTGGGTGGAGGCTTCGCGTTGACCATGACCCCTAGATAAACGACGGAGAAAGAACGTTCGTCAACAACCCTGATGCCATCCTTGCGTCCTATATTATTCTTTATTCGAAATGAAAACACTGAAACACATAGTAATTTATAATCCCTCACGCACCCTCATTCATATACACCCATTGTATCGCCTGTGGCATTAGGTAGTTCGATAAATATTCAATAATTATATTGCGGGCAACAAGTAGTATGGACAGGCCTGTTCGGTTCATAAGGCCACGGGAGTCTTGAATAGCGTCGATATCATATTCTTCAGCTTCGATTCTTCGGGCTTAGCACCGTAAACCATCAGATACGCGGGTCTGATTGCATCGTTGTCGTAGACAACTGTTTCTGAGTAGTTAAGATCTTCCCCAGGTTCTCCAACCAGCTGCGGAATCCGTTAATCGTGGGGGTGAAGAGGATTCGTGGAGGCGTACCGAATGATAGCCGCAAGGGAGCTCCGTTAGGTTAGTGGCATTCATTTTCCTCTTCAGTGATTTCCCGACCACGACACGGCTCACAATGAGGACTTTAAGACCTGCTTCGGCGGAGCCGTTTGAAGAGTAGTCATCCGCCTCTATATTTGTTATTAGTGCAATTTCGTGGACGATACGGCGGAAAACATACTCGAGGAACACGAAGTGGAATATATACCCTCCCCAAATCGCATGAACTTGTGCTTAGATCCTGCCATTTATGATTAGCGGCGGAGGGGGAGCGTTACGAATGAGTACTCACCACATTTCTCGATGTCGAAGGAGCCGCGTATGATGGAACACACGGAACACTTCGACGATCCGCATAATCGCGAGTGCTTGGAATTCTCTCCAAGAAGACACGATCTTTTGGTGCCATGGAAAAGCAGGCTTTCGATCTCAGTTTTCCCTGCTGCCTTTATGGAAGGCGAAGCTTGGACAGTGGCCCTTTCGAGGAATGAGCGGAGTGGCACTCATGCTTTGGGAAAGACTCACAAATAGTCCAGATATGGTTTGAGCGTCCCTTCAGGAGAGATGATCTTGTAAACAGCGAATACATGTGGCTTGGCCTTCTGGTTATGCTTCCAGCCCTTGTTGAATAGTTTCTCGACTGTGATAAAATTTAGCTGATTGTCTCGTTCGCTGCATGGCAAAGCGTACCTCGAGAGTAGCTGGGGCTCGACTTCTCTAGAGGCAGGAGACGTTTCCATTTGCCGAAAGATGTGCTGGCAGAGCTTTCGATGGTAAAGTCGTCAAGAGTGACTGGCATTGTGTTGTTGATTTTGAAGTGAGTGCGGCTGCGGGAAGCCTGTCCTCAAAGCCATAATATACCTCAACGGCGATGCACCGCATCAAGCGCTAGTCTAGGCATCACAACTTGGTAATCGTCGCGAGGCCTTCATTTCGGGGTGAAGGTCAGGGCGGCGGCGGCGTGTTCCCGGAGCAAGAGTAACTGAATGTGAAATGTGCGGAACAGCATCGCATTTGTGTTCGCATCATTGACAAGAGCGAGGCCCAACAAAGCAGAATAAGATGGTTGAAGGCAAGAGCCACGCCGGGAACACGAGCCAGTCTGGCTCCGTTGAAATAATTACATAATCACTGTTCTTGACCCCCTTCCACTCGACAACGAGGCTACCCGCTCTCATACCCCCCACATCGAGGCTACGATGATGCAAGCTGCCACCATCAACTGTGGGTCATATGCTAGCAAATGGATTGGGTGGAGCTAAGGCAGCCAATACCGCAGAGGTCCTATAAGATCTCAACAGCCCTCGCAATCAAGGGCTCTGAACAGTATCATCATAATCCTACCAACTTCTTTGGAACGGCATCATCATTATGAGTTCGCGCTCAAGTCCCATCACTGTTGTCACCTCGCCGACGGGAGAGATCAGCCCTGACAAACCGTCTCCCCCCATACCATTCCTCAGGGCGGCCGGTCCGTCCATACAGCAATATCGTATCGAGGAACACAGACGTACGATATTTTTGACATCCTCTGTTCCGCCCGGGAAGTGGGATACGAAAGCATTAAACGAGCTCCTGACCCTTGCGGACCCAGAAGACCCCAGTGCGGAGGCGCAGCCTCTGAGGCAGAATCGGAGCAAGTCCCTCAACGAGGATGACCTCGTTGCTGCCACGATCTTGGAAGATGCGAACCAGAAGGCCAGGATTTCACCCAGCAGCTCTCCACGCGCCCATCGATATTCAAGAAACCTTGTTCCGCCAAAGATTGGAGGAGGCTCTTCTTCGACACCCACCACACCTATCACAGCCCGTGGTGGATCACCGCGCTTCCCTCTGCGCAACCGCATCTTATTCTATAATCGACGAGACCCTCATTACGGTTTTACAAATTTCTCTGCCCACCCTGTTGTGTACAAGGGCAAGAGCTACCCAACAAGCGAACATTTGTTCCAATCCCACAAAGTACGAAGCACTCATATCTGACATTGTCTCTGCTAATTCACTGCATCAGTTCCAGGACCACCGGCCGAATCTTGCAGAGCACATCCGAACATGCTCTGATAGACCGAGCGTTGCGTTTGCCCAAGCACGGCGATTTCAACCAGAAGTCCGGCCGGATTGGATGAAAGTCAATATTCAGAAGGTAAATATCTGAGGCATCTTTAGGAACGGATCTAACCCAAATACTCAGATGGATGAGACCCTTTGGTACAAGTTCACGCAACATTCTGATCTGAAGGAAGAACTTCTCGCAACGGGCGAAGCAGAACTGGTTGAGGTACGCAACGTTAAAATCTAACGATGGGAATGATCTCACAGGAAATCTAGGACTCTGATAAGGATGCGTTCTGGGGCTGCGGTGCTGATCGTCGAGGCCGCAACGAGTTGGGGAAGGCGCTAGAAAGATTGCGGGCCCTTTTACGTGAGGCATAGCCCTTCACATTACCCGCACCCGGCTCCCGGTAGTTTCAGATATTTATCCTAACACGTGTGCTCTCCCATCTGCAAAGGCGTGTTGTACATGAGGCGTAAAGCATGGCATTGAATTTCTTACTGGTGTGCAAAAGGAGGCCTGTGAGTGCATTTAAGTAGGCTCTGAGGATCCGATGTGAGCTGGAAATTATCATCTTCATCGTCTTTCTTCAAGACTAATGTCTTCCCAAAGCCAGACTCTTTGCGTCGTAAGCTTTATTTCTTGACTTTATATTCTTTGACGCTGACGGATCGTGTCGCGATAAGATCTGCCGCGCCAAACCCCGCCATGGGGGGTTTCAGTTCTGCGGCAAGAAGTGTGCTAGCAAAGCCACAACCCTCTGCGGCGTGAGTGCATTTCATACTTCACATCCGAGGTTCCGAGGTTCAGATAACCAACCAATATTCCCATCAGAACTGCTGGACAAAGCCGAAGTTCCCTCCCTTCGAGTACTGCGGCAAGAAATGCGCGTCGAGCGCGAGCGCCGGGAATCCTGGGCCCAATGCCAACGCCTATATGCAGCCACAAGTCCTTCCCGGCGTCGCAGGGATCCAACTGATGACTCCAAACCCAAACCCACCCAATGGCAATACCTACACCAAGACTCTGCCGCAGGCGCCAGGTACGCATATCACCTCGATACCCCAAAGCAGGTCTTGACCGAGATGGTATACAGCTTCTCAGTCTCAGCCGCCCCCGTTGCCCATACCGCCCCCCGCCCCCCCTGCAGGCAGACGCCCCCCCGTCCCGCAGGGGCCACCCCCCGCTAATCCGGCCGCTGCAGTGCTGCAGAGCGTCAAACAGGCCTTCTCCGGGGGCGCCCCCGCTTCGCCACCGCCTCCACCACCGCCACCGCCTCCAGGGCCTCCAGGGTCAAAGAATAACGGATTTGTGTACATTCCACCCCAGAGCCAGCTTCCGCAGACGAAGGGCGGCGCCACGCTCATCTGCCTCATCCCCGGCTGCGGCAAGGCCGTGCACCTCGACGCCAACGGCCTGCCCGCGAGCGACTACTGCTCACAACGCCACCGCGAGTGAGTCCGTCCTCTCTATCACCAGAGCAGGGTGTTTAGTTTCTGCTCTTGCTCTTCCTTTGCGTGCCTATTTGAGGACGTCGATGCTGATGACTTTGTTGGTGCTTGATCGTGATGACAGACAAGCGGTGAACACTGGGATGGTCGAGCCGTGCATCATGTGCCTGAGCCTGCCGCAGGGCGATGTGGACCACTTTTGCAGCCGGATATGCAGGGAGGACGCGCTGAAGAAGCCGTTTCTCACAGCTGCTTGAAAGTTGAGGGGCAGGTTGGAACTTGGGAGGAACCGGAATGCGGATATAATTTATTATTACAATCTACGAGTATTATTATTTGTTTGGGTTTTACTGTAAGTATGTAGAGTGAAGTTGAAGAAAGGAACGATACAAGCAAGATAGCAAATGAGGATACACGCGATGATGGAGATGGAATGCGACTGTTCATTACATGTCTTCGAGGTTATTGCCACTAGCACAGCAGAGGAGCCGGCGATAGTTGATGTTAAGACAAGATGCACGCTTGGAGGGAGCAGGGCACGCGAGAGGCGGGGCCAAGCTTGGGGCAGAGGCGGGGCTGGGCAGGGCACGTTAACCGCTGATCAATGACAACAAAAATGCAAAGTGCTCACTCGATATCCAGATCGTGTAAGCGGAGATGCAACGCCAGGGCCTGGGCATTCCGAAGCTGGTGGTGACTCCTCTTGGCCCGCATGATGCCCACCGCCTCAGCTTCATTTTGGCAGATGTGGCAGACAATGGGCTCGTCCTCACTCACACAGCGATATCGGTAGATCGCCGTGGCATTTTTTGACTGTGCCAACGAAATTAGAGTGAGATGACACGGGATGAAAATGGTGTTGGGGACGTACAGCCTTCTCCAACTCGCAGATCTCAGACTCGCTCCGCCGCGGCATCCCAACCAGTTCGGGCTCTGCACCGACAGAACTGACAGAGATGGGGGACAGCGGCATGCAGATATCCTCATCCTCATCCTCATGGATCGGCTCAGCCTTTCCGGAATACTGCTCCTGCAGCGGTGGCATCTCAAACAGCACCTTCTCCCCATCACCCTTGCAGGTACCGTCTTCGTCAGACTCGCATCCCAGATCCGAGAAGGACAGAGGCCTTTTAGAGGGCGCAAGCGAGCTCATGGTGCCATAGCTGGTAATAGATGGGAGCGGAGACTTGAGGTTCGCGAGGGCCCAGAACGATGCACTGTCCTCCTCTTCGTCGTCTTCGCCGTCCGACGCGAGCGAGACCGAGATCCAGCTAGGCTCGTAGAACGGGGAGGGCGCGAATCGCATGGTGCTGATACTACTGGTGCTGGGAGAAACTGGCCTTGTCAGGCTGGGGTCCAGGACCAAGGGAGTGGGGTCGAGCACGGATGTTATGGAAGGGTAGGGCATAGTGGGGCGAATTTCAAATCTTCCGGATTGTCGATATATATGTATATTGGCCCGCGGATTGTGGTTTCGTGGCCTCGCTGTGGCTTCATCGCGATGGCAAAGCGGACACAATGATCAATGTGTTTATTTGAAGCGGCATTGGGATTCAAGCGGATGTGGAAAGCAAAGAGCCCAAAGCCCTTTGGACGGCAGAACTTGAACGTGGCCATTGCGTTCAGCTTCGAGAGCGCGCATGCCATTCGAGTGGGACACTAGTACAAACACGAGCGCCCGTAGCAGTACTAGTGGTCGTGAGTAGCGACCGAGTTTTTTGAATATTGATCCTGTCAAAAAGCATAATATGCAGTTGCGTTGGCAAGAGAGGGAGGAAGTATTCAGTGGTGATCGAGAAGGAGATGAAGACCAACAACCGTTGCGCTGACCTGACTTCTGTCACCTTCACGTGAGAAACTTTTGGACGCGACCGCCATGTCCAGCCTCTGTTCGTCCCTAGCATCTTCCTCTCGTCGGGTATCCCGAGGTGTTCTATCGCATGCTGTCTTGAAGCCTGCTGCGCTCGTTTCTAGTTCTCACCGATGCCAAACCCGGTCGGTGAACACCGGCCACGAACCGGCGTATCCGGGCCACATCCCCCTCAATTTTGTAGAGAACGCCGTATTGGCAGTGGGCTCTGCATTCATGTCTCTAGCAGACCCTAGACGTGGTGGTGCGCATCCAAACACCCATCATAAGAAACAACACCAACCTGACGTATGTCTGTAAACTTGTTCTCGACTAGACATGGTCGCAGCACTCGGCGAAACCACAGCTGGCCCAAGCCTTCCGCGTATGCGGGACGTGATGCTGGAGAGTGCAGAGGGGCGCAAGATCCTCAAAGAACGTCCTCGTATCAACACGCAGACGGTCGACATGGACAAGCTCGCGCAGTACCCCGAGGGTACGTTCGGCCGCGCCTACGTCACCTGGCTCGAGCGCTGCGGCGTCACGCCCGACACCCGCGAACCGGTGAGGAATATCCAACCCTCCTTCTGCTCACGCACTCACATACCCAATCTCATCGTGTTTCGTGATCCTTTGCGTCTCATTGCAGGTCCACTACATCGCGGACCCGGAACTCGCCTACGTGATGCAGCGTTATCGCGAGTGCCACGACTTCTACCACTGCATCACCAACATGCCCGTCGACGTTTCCTCTGAGCTCGCTCTCAAGTACTTTGAATTCGCCAACCTCGGCCTGCCCATGGCCGGTCTCGGCGCCGCCTTTGGCCACCTGCGCCTCAAACCTCAACAGCGTGCACGGCTCTTCAAGGAGTATGTACCATGGGCTCTTAGGTGTGGAAGCAGTGCTAGAAGCATGATCACGGTGTACTGGGAGGATAGGTGGGGGCAGGATGTGGAGGAGATGAAGAGGGAATTGGGGATTTGGGACCCGCCAGAGACCAAATGGCGGAAGCCGTTAAGCGAGGCTGCGGCTGCGGCTGCGAAGAGGAAGCAGCAGGATTTACCCGCAAATACCGAGGTGCATGCAATGTAGACTGATACACATTATATTGTGATTCCTCGATTCGATTCTGAAGAAGGCTCTCGTCGGTAATATTAAAGCCTCTTGAATATTAATGCCTCCGTCCGTAGCTAAACAGAGCTAAACTTCATCGATGCTTCATCCCTGAAGATCTTGAGTAAGCTTCTAATTAACAACTCAAACCGCCACCACCAACCCTCACCAACCACCCTCTCCTCCTCCCGCTCGCCAGACACCATCCAATCCTGTACTTCTCCGTCCTTTGCTTCTCTGACATTTACCTCCGCATCGGAGCAGCCAGTTGACATCATACAAGGCTGTTACCGGAATCCGTTGCCAGGCTGTGCCGGATACAAAATAAGCATCACACTGGATATTACCAGCAGATCCGTCGACTCTCCGATCGCGAGCCCCCTCCTTCCAAAAGTCTTCTGCCAGCCTCTGACTCGCGATTGATCATCGCTGCAATGAAAATCTTTGCAGATGCACATCTCCTGCCGGCATTTTACATCACTTAGCTTGAAACAACACGGAAAACAATGGCCTCTTAACGTTTTAACCCAAATATCTCGGTTTCATCAGCGGGCCACAGCAACGCTACCGGCGGCGCGTCAATCAGGGAACCGATGAAACGTCCCAATACCCTCCGCCCCACCAAGTAAGTATTCCATAAACGCGTGTATTTTCCTGCGTCCCACCACCACTACCAACAACTCTCGCTTTCCTTTCGACTGAACCGGGTGCTGGCCCCAGGAATGCTTAGCTGCTTTTCCAAGTCCGAGCTTGCTGAATCTGCGTCTGCGCGCGCCACGGGCACAGGGCTCTCCTCGCTCGACAGCGTGCTGCGCATCCTCGAGTCCATCGCCGCCTCGGACACGCACGGCGCTGGTCGCGAAATCGCGCTTTCCGGGCTGAACGCGACCGCGCGCATTGGTGCCCAGATCATCGAGGCCACCAAGGTGCGCACCCTGCGACTTTCCGCGCGGAACAGGCGTTTCATGCTAATGATGATGTGGACAGAAGCTGCGCACGCAGAACAAGCGCGAATGGATGCACCTCGCCGAGCGCGTCGCGTGGCTGCTCATACCCGTGGAGGAGGCCCTGCGCGGGCACGAGGTCTACGAGCTCGACCCCGTGCTCAAAGTCTACCTGCGCAACCTCAATGCGTGCGTGTCTTTTCTCGCCGCCCGCCTAGTCTGATCTGACACCTCGTGCACAGTGACCTGGAGAAGATACTGCGCCTCGCGCGCTCGCAGACACGGCCCGGCCGGTCTCGGTTCGGGTGTATCTCCAGCCCTGAAGGCGAGGACGATGACCTCGCGCGGTGCACGCACCTCGTTGATCGAGCCTATCGAATACCTGCTGTGAGTACCCCATCCCTCCTTCATTCCTCGCTTCCCCCAAGGCCCATGAGTCTGGCGCATTAACAATGGAATGCTGACGACTGTATACGCAGGTGCACTATTGGCCGCCAGAATCCACATTCATCAGGCCCGGAAGAGTCATTTGACCTTCCGGCGCGTTCCTATGCTTCATATGGACATATTATGCCTTGCACTTTAAATTTCCCGGCGACGCACGCCGCCGGGTGTTAATACGCTCTTTCCAGCCAGCCTGTTTTCGAACCTTCGCGCATTACAACTACCTATTACTACATCACATTCGCCACTGTATCCCTTAAGTTACATAATACCGGTACCGTCCTGTATTTATCGGCTCAATTCTCTCAGCTCTGTTGCACCGTTTTTTTAAAGTTCGTTGGAACTTGAAGGGGGGCCGTAGGACGCATGTCCGGCAACGCGATCGAAAACACAAACGCGTGACTCGGGTATTTAGGAGCTTGCAACTTTGCTTACATTACAACGAAATATGCTCTTTAGTCGCACCACACTATAGCTCCATAATGATGATCTCTTACACGCTGATACTCGCATTCGCTGCAACTGTCTCTTCCCAATGGATAGACTACCCCGACACGGGGCTGGCGACCATGTCCCACTACGGGGGGCTTAGCAACACCACCGCCGCATCTTGCGGGTGCGAACCTCTGACCGCCAATTATGCCACGGCTGCCCTCAGCCAGATGGTGCGCACCCGGCCCCTTATCCCAAGGTCAAACATCCGCATTTACTGAAGTTTTCGCAGGCCTACGGAAGCTCGAGTGCCTTTGGCCCGGCATGCGGCAAGTGCTTCAATCTCACGCTGCTGAACACGATCGCGTCCGACCCCCCGTGGAACCTCACGGACGCGCAGAAGAAGAGCGTCATCGTCAAAATCACGGACCTGTGCCCGTTAAGCAAGGATGGCTGGTGCGACGGGACGCAGAACAAGCTTAATGAGTGAGTTCAATGTTCATGCCTTTTCTCAGCGCTTAGAAGTGCTAATACGGCAGAATATGGTGCACTAGCGGAGGCCATCAAATGAACTTCGATTTGGCCTATCCGTCAAACGCCATCCCGACTGATTTCTATCCCACCAACGCGTCTTATTATGGTACGTCGTTTATGCTATTCCATGCGTTGCCTCTGCTTATTTTTTCTTCGTGCTAGGTTACGACGTACGTGGTGCCCGCACATTCTTGACGCGCTCATCCCACTGATTTGGCAGAGCAGGATTTCGGCGTCTGGAATATAAGCTATTCTGTAGTCTCCTGTGTTAGTGACTGGGCCGGGGCAACAGATGTTTCCGCGCAGGGAATAGTAACAGGACTAGATTCATCTGGGGGCTGTTGTCCCACAGATCCCACTGTACGTCCTGCAGTTCATCTCCCATTCTCCGTCCCACCGCTAATACGTTATCTACGAACAGGTGGAAGGCAACACCACTTGCGCGTCGTACTCGGATGAACACAATCTCTCGCCAGATAGCCTGCCCAGCGGGGCATTGCCGATAATGACCACACCGTGGGCCCTGTCAGTTGGAGTTGGAGCGGTGGTGCTTTCGAGGTGGTTGGTCGGATTTTAAATTTTAAAAACCACGGGCTTTTAATGACGCTGGGTTTGCACTATTTACTTGCTATTTTCTGATGCCTTTGGCGGAATGTTGTTTACTATACCCTATACCCTGTATCCGCAGATATGTATGTATGTTGATTCAGAAGGAATATGCTTCTCGTTCGTTCCGCCGTGCTCTCTTTTCAGTCGGCCATATTTAATCCGCGCAAGGTGGAACGTGGCAACGAATATTGTAAAGCAATCACACCTCTTTCGGATGGGGGCACCTCGTTTTCAATTGGAGCATAATGTGCATACAAGCGAGCAGCTACCACCCGGTACATTATATATCACACAGGCTAATAATTCAACAACCAGCCAAGAGTGCAAGTGTTATGTCACCAGAGCCGATGGATAAATGTATCCCGCCTGTTTTCTCCGCCTGAGCATGACTTTTGGCTGAATGGCCTGGGTGGTGGTGGGGTTCTGTTTATTTTTTCCTACGCCCCGTAAGGGAGCACCAGTATCCGGTAGCTCCAAATGTTCAATACGAGCAAATTTCATCTGATACATTTATAGAACAGCCCCGTTATCTGATTGGGTTGTGAGATGGTAGATCGCATGCTAAGATAAATGCACGAATGTTAGGCTTGTCGAATCCGTCAACCGTCGCACACTTGGCGGAAGTCTTCACGGCGTGCATTGGCCACATCACAATATTAATGTGATTAGCCAAAAGTCAAACCTGAGCGGAGGCGTTGCATTTTGCAAGGGCACGTCCACAGCTGTCGCCCCCCATTGGCTGGGGTTGGTCTGTTTGGGTGCAGGGGCTCGTTGTATTTGTTGTCTTGCCAAAGTGGAAAACATGGTGTGAGGTGTGCTCACCTCCGCACCACAGATCGGCGGAGTTGCACTTGCAAGGATGATGACATGGGCGCCGATCCCCGGTATGTATCCGACGAGCTGCCGCAAGCTAAGAGTATATTAAAAAATAGACTTCTGGAATGGCGTGCTGAATGCGCAGGCGATCGGTCCTGGATCTGCCCACTTGTCGGTCACTGAGTCAGAAGATGCATAATCGGACCAGCCCGATCTCCATCATGACGCGAAGTTGGATAAACCTGCAGTCGGGCGATTCGTTAGAATTATATGGATATGGATTGAAGCGATGATTTGCTTTGAAGAATGGTCCTGTGACCGCCACTGCGCGGACCGGACGGACGGTAACCTTAATGTAAGCATTTTGGCGTTTCTGAAGGTGATACGCAGGCGATGAGCTTGGGAGGGGGAGTGTATGCTGTGGTGTCCGTGCGCTAATTCTCCTTGCCACCAATGTAGATTTATATAAAATACACACGCATTATTGTGTTGCGTTTGATATGGCTTTGTATCGTCAACTTATCATGTGAGCGCCACCCAATCAAGATGCGCAGAGACGACCATAAGCCGCATTTCCCATCAGATCGATAAGTGCAGTTATCTACAATCTACAAGCTCAGTTTAAAGAGATTTAGCTACCGTTAGCGCATACATAGCCGAACCGTCTATCCACAGATGGCAGATTTTGTACTACCGATCAAGGTTATACAACCAATGAGCAACATAATGGGAGACTTGCTGCAAGGGACGTGCAGAAAGGACAGGCCGTATGTAGCTCCGGCCATAGCGCGGACCAGGCAGATGATTGATGTTTCCCTGTGTTTCCCCGCCTCCATGGCCATGGAAGCAACGTGTTTGCAATGATAGGCTTGGATAGAATGATGTGTTGCTATCATGACAGTTATTGGAAGTAAAATTTTCTATAAATTACATTGCTGAGGCGGCTTTACGACTGGGGCTTTGACGAGTTGTCAACACAAGTCAACGCCTGGCTCCAGAGGAAATGTTGGGAGGTTGTTGTGGTTTGTTTTGCAACAGCCTTCCGGGCAAACAGCGATAAACAGATCGAGCTCTCGATCCGGTTGTTTTAGCATCATCATCAT
>KV417937.1:0-21134 GCA_001630335.1 Athelia psychrophila
CCCCTGCGCACCTTCGCACCTTCGCTTGCCAGTGCTTCGCCTGTCAACCCGACCGCCTGAGTGATAGAGTAATACATGTAACGTCGATGTGCGCTGCGCTTGGGCAGCGCTTAGGTGACGGCGACGGGACCGACCCGGCGCTAGTGGTAGACTGCGCCACAGACTGCTTCATAGCGCCCGTTGAGTTCGAGCCTCGCCAAGTAAACAGCTTGGGTGCTTCTTGCTACGCGCCGAGTAGGGCCAAGTAGGGCCAATTGTGCGTGCTGATTGCTGATTGCGAAATGATAACGTATGTACTATGAGCGTAATTAACGCGCGGGGGATTTTCTATTCCGCTCGCCTCAAGTCTAACTGACACCTGTAATTTGCAGAGCAAAATAAAAGTCTGCTTTGCTCACAGGGTAGGCGCTTCCAGGCGCTTCCGCGTCCACCGATATCCGTGGTTACTGGTAATAGGTATGCCCGCAGTTTCATTTCGTTGCCCGAGTGGATGGCGCATGCCGCATGGGCGGGGTGCCGAATAGCACATACAGTGAAGGATGGGCCACTGAAACAGATCGGTCACTGAAACACTTTTGTGCACGTTCCACTGGCTTCAATTCTTGTGCAAATATCCCAAATTTTATCTCAGAATCGAACTGGGTCTATTGCGAATCTGCCCATATAATTTATAGAACGGTAGCTCAAACTCTCGTGGTGTCCGATCACTCGCTTTGAGGAGTAGATTTCTGCATTTGGATTCCCGGCCCGAGATCGGCCACTGAAACACCACTATTCCTCTCCCACCGCAACAGGCACTGGTCTTCGTTCCTAGTTACTGTACATACATAGCATATAAATCATTTAGAAACTTTTTGTCTCTTCAGAATCTCCAGAAAGCGAAATTTAAAGTGGTAGGAAGCAATTTCTATTGTGGTGTTTCAGTGACCCATCCTTTACTGTAGCACAGAGCCGTGATGCCTGCCCGCAGGCGGCAGGCGTTGGGATGCTCCAATTGGTACTGGCGCCGTACTACTAACGAGTCACGTCGCGTGAGTCGTTTGAGAGCACACTCATTTATCAAGGAAAACGAAATCTGAATTGACAGATCTGTAGGTGACAAAGTAGACAATATGGCTATATGGAAATCAAAAAATTATAAGTGTTGAAGCGGGATAGGTAAATATTATGGTCAAGTAGGTCAGCATTTCGCAAGTCCAGAGCAACGAGTCATGCATGGGAAAGTCACTTGGCAGTGAAGAAGATCGGAAATCAAAGCAGTGAATGGGCACGTGACCCAGCGTGTGGACTCTGGTTTGACGGTGATTCCGAAGGAATCCAGGTTTTGCATCATCTGGGTATGTCTTAAACACACTCCGTGATGAATATATTGATAACATTCCATTTTACGAGTGTTGTATCATAGTAGATATAATGGGGGAATTCGGATACGGGAATGTAGGGTAATTTTGTGCGAACATTTGTACCTATTGTAATGACCCCCCAAGAAAATCACAAAAATCCTCAAACCTTGCTCACGCAACAACATGAGATATATTTATAGGGTGGTAAGATTTTGAAGTGCCTCAGAGGCTAGTTGATGAGCCTGCATGCACTCTGCCGGCCTCGTGCACAAATTCAATGAAGCTGATAAGATTACATCGGACAGGCTATACTGTCATATTAATGCATTACACCCTGGCAACTACCGGCACATGTGTGATACAAGATTCCCGGTAGTTACCAGTTGGTGATATAATGCATCAGCCTTCTGCACGGGACCTGGCAGGGTTGCGGATTGGCTGCGGGGGCTCGGTTCTGCTGGTTGGCCTAATTCTCAATGCGGTAGACGCGTCATGGCTGTGCAGGGTATGTTTTTCGGCTTGTACCGCCTCAGCTGTGGGCTCAAATCAAATTTCCTTACTTCCCAATGCGGCGGACGAGCAGTATGGCGTGCCTGGCCATCAATGACCCTCTGGATGGGCGGGAAAGCGCGGGAAAGCGCATAATTTGCGATGTGGCTGTGCGGGCTGACCGGGCGCGGGTCCCGGGACCTTCTGGCTGATACCGGGCCCTCCGATTGTCCCTATTCCTAATACTTATTACTTGCTATGACATTGCTGGCCGCTGATGCTTGTGATAAATTAAAATTTCAAGAAATTATCTTTCTCAAATTTTACTGATCTTCATTTTTGCACTCGCTAGTTGTTGAGAATTCAGGAAAGTCCCTGGCGAAGCCTCTTGTGTAGTAATCTAGTGGAACAGGTGGAATGCGCAAGGTCGGCTGTGATCTGGTCGCGACGGACTGTTTGACGAGCGCTTCAGCCGTTCTCGGAGTCGGAGTCAATACACTCGCCCTTCCGTCTAAGTTTTAGCGTCCGTGTTAAAATTAAGTTGTTAATATAAATGTTGCCGTCGTCTCCAAATCTTGCTTCCAAATATCATTGGCGATCTATTTCAAAGAGACAGTTGTGTCTTAAATAGCTAATTGAAGTATGCTATCTTGTGGCGATAGCTCTAGTAACCACACGGGATGTGAGTTTGCATGATTACGCTGCAGTTTCGATTGGCGCCACCTTTCGTTTTGTATTATATACAATCCGAGCGGGTAAACAGTTTATATGTCACTGAGGTTTGCGTAGATTTCTTCTCATAGCTAATTTTATTACCAATACTCAAGCGGGCACATCATTTGTATAACGCACAACAAGATATATTTCAGGCATGTACTACACACATGCTACTAGTGGACGTGCTTTCAGGTAGTACTCTTCGCACTTTTTTTGGGCAGACCCTGCTTCTTCTTCGTTGGAGCTACAGCTGCCTTCGCTGCCCGCTTGGCCCTCTTAGCAGCCGCCGCGGCCGCCGTTACAGCTTTGTCCTCCTTCTCGAGCGCCAACTGTTGAGCGGCCTCCGTCATGTGGATTGATCGGCGAGGACGACCCTCGGTGATGGATGGACCTTCGGGAGTGTTGGACACCACTTGCGCATTAGCACCAGTGAATCTGGTGGTGGGCGGGAAGACCATATGGGATGTAGTGTTACCGGTGTGCTGTGGGATGATTGGGATGACGGAGGCTGCACCAGACGACTGGGAGACGGCCGCGCGCGACTCTGCTTCAGCTCGCTGCTTCAGCGCGCCCTTGTACGACGGACGGGGCACCGGTCCATTGGGTACGTCACTGGGAGCCTCGAGAGTGTTGTCGTTGCGCTGTGGGATGATGGGAATGACGGAGGCTGCATCCAGACCAGATGATTGGGAGACAGCCACGCGCAACTCGGCTTCAGCTCGCTGCTTCAGCGCATCCTTGTACGACGGACGGGGTGCCGGTCTATTGGGTATGTCACTGGGAGCCTCGAGAGTGTCGCCATTGTGCTGTGGGATGATGGGGATGACGGAAGCTGCATCCAGACCAGATGATTGGGAGATGGCCACGCGCGACTCGGCTTCAGCTCGCGGCCTCAACACGATTTTGTACACCGGCCGGGGCATCAGTTTATCGGGCATGTCACTGGCGGCTTCGAGGGCGCCGAGAGGCCTGTTCTGTGCTATGCGGTTCAAGCGGGGGCTGGGGTTTGCGAGTTGCAATGCGAGACGAGTCGCGATGAGGCACGGGGTGGCTGGCGGAGACTTGGGAGCAGCGGCCGTGGAGGGCGTGGAGTTGTCGACGGCGACATGTTCCGATGTCAGAAGGGAGGTGATTGGAGGTGCCGTGGCTGTGCTTGATACCGCAGTGGAAGGGATGGTGGTGAGCGCCGGTGGTGATGCCACGGCATTGGCGGGAGCTGGTGACCGTTCGCAAAGTATCGCGACTGAGGGTGTGGGCATGGGCTTCGCGTCGGTCCCAAGGTCCCCGTCCACGTCCACGTCCATCACATGTAGGCCTTCAACCGTGTGAGTGGCGAGAGGGGATCTGTTGATGGCACGACCGGCTCGAACTTCTGCGGCTAAATATGACATTAGCATCTACAGAAATGAGAATGAAAACCCGATAACTTACGGTAGACAGTGCGGAGAAATTCTGTGTATGTGCGTAGGTCCGAGTTATTGTTCGGGTTGGCGACGCCAAATGTAGAGCCATATTTATTTTTACCTATGTGATAGCTGAAGTTTGAGTTAGTATCAAGAACATTGCGATGGATATAATAGAAAACTCACCTAACTGTCGAAATAGTGCCATTGTGCTCCGGGATAGGACCGCCCATGAGGAGGGTGGCGCAAAATCCAGTGCATCGTGTGACTTCTTGTAAAAAACTTTCGACATATGGCGGGAATGTGTCGATGGCTCTGTAGTGCGATCAGTTATGAGCTTGAAGTGTGAGTACAATATGGCGGACTTACTTTTGATACTGCGCTGGTGTCAGCGGGGCGTCTTCTCCTTCCCCTTCCGCCTCATCGTCTGACACCTCTTCTGCCTTCTCCTCTTTCTTCAGAGACGCCAGCTGAGCTTTGACAACCGCGCGCGTCCCCTCGTCTTCTTTCTCATACAACTCCCGGGCGACCGCGCGGATAACATTGATGGCGGGGCCCTTGATATTCTGCGATGTGATGCGATCTTGGGCGGCCTTGCATATGCGGGTTTGGTAAAATAGATTAATGTAAACTTCGTCCTCTTGATTGACACGCTGGGTCTTGGAGGCATGGGCGGGCTTTCCGAACACGGGCAGGCCGAAGAGCCCGATTCTTGGTCCCTTCGTCTTCCTTATTGGTCTTGGGACTGATGGGCAATGCCATCGCATAAAAGTCTTGATTTGCTGTTGAACAAAGTAAGTATAAGATATTGTTTGCTCAACGTAGGATTACATACTTTTTTGCGCTTGTAAATGAAGTATCCTGCAGCTCTTTCTTTGCGAGTGTAAGTCTTTTTCTTAGTTTCCTGCGGATCTAGGTAAGTCAGGATCGATAATGTAGATGTAAAAGCGACGCACCTTCTTAGCGCGCTTCTTAGTCTTCTGCTCCGCTTGCTTTTTCTTCCTTTTGCCGAGAGGGGTTGCAGCGAGTTGTTCCTCCTCCGCTGATTCAAGGGGAGCATCAGATTCAGAGTCGGCATCGTTCTCCGAGTCGGTTGGGTCGTCCTCAGTTGGGTCTTCCGGTGGGAAAGCCCCAAAATAAGTCTGAAAGAGGTGGGGCCAATACTTATCGTAGCGGCCCTTCTTCTGTGCTTCTGAGTACTCAGGTATGCAGCTCGTGAGCCAGTTGCGCTGTTCGGTGGAGGCCCAATGACGCTTGTCGTGTGGCATAGCGGAAAATGGTAGTGTAATGCATCAGCAAAATGGGCGAATATTTAAACAGCAGGGTATGCGCTATCTGTCAAGGAATCAGCAAGTTAACAGTCAGAGACTGTACTCGTTACTTACTGTCTCGGTGAGGCTGGTCTAGGGCAAATGACAATGGGTGGCGAAGGAACGTGGACCGAGTTGGTAGATAGATAGCCAGATCCGGTAGCCGTCTAAGAGACGGCGCGGACGGCAAGGTATATATCATCTATCAAGCAATGAGCAAGTTAGCAATCAAAGACTATGCTCGAAACATACTGTCGCGTTGACGGTAGTCTAGGGCAAATGATGATGGGCGGCAAAGGAACGTGGACCAAGTTGGTAGATAGATAGCCAGATGCGGTAGCCGTCTAAGAGACGGCGCAAACGGCAAGGTATATATCGTCTATCAAGCAATCAGCAAGTTAACAATCAGAGACTATGCTCAACATACTATTGCGTTGACGGTAGTCCAGGGCAAATGTTAATGGGCGGCGAGGGAAAGTGGACCAAGTCGGTAAATAGATAGCCAGATGCGGGAGCCGTCTAAGAGGCCAGCACAGACGGCAAGGTATGTATTATCTGTCAAGCGATCAGAAAGTTAATCATCAGAGACCGCTCGGAACTTACTGTCGCGTTGACGGTAGTCTAGGGCAAATGATGATGGGCGGCGAGGGAACGTGGACCGAGTCAGTAGATAGATAGCCAGATGTGGGAGCCGTCTGCAAGCCAGCGCAGCGTCACATTAAATCTGCTGTGAAAATCGTCAGTACCACGCAGCTAGTGTGTGAACACGTACTGTATGTATACAATACCCCGTTACCAGGCCCTAGAGTATATTTGGCAGAGAGCTAGGGAAGCAAGAGCGATTCGCAGTGTATGGGCGTCGCATTGCCAAATGGGAGTTGGAAGCATAACTGTCTCGGTGCCAATGCTTCCGCGCATTCCTCTCCGACAACTGGTACTCGTATATCTCACTAATGCTTCGCCCTTGCTCTCACATACTAGAGTCTTCCCGCTATGTCCCATGCACCTTTCAAAGACGGTATGCACATTTCAAACGAACTCTCTGTGGTGGTGGCCACAGCGATGGCTGTCGGTACGTGCATTATATTGTCGACGGCCTACCTAGCTTACTAACTCGTGAACTGCAGGAGCATCCAGCTCTGAAATCGTCGAGACTCGGCGTACACTATACTCGCCTGATGGCACGATTACTATCATCCGCACCAACCTGACGCTCACCTTCATTGACCACGGCCCGCAATCGCCGTACCTCACTCCCGAATGGATGACCATTGCAGCAGCCACGAAGGCCATTCTCATGGCTGACTGGCCATATGCACCTGCATCTCCCTCCAACCTTCCTCCATCCCCCATCACCATCCCGACCACTCGTTCATCTAGTCCGTCGCCAATCTCCATCCCGACCACACGCTCGTCTAGTCCTCATGCCGATGCCAACACAATGTTGTGCGATCAGATTCGCGAGACTTCATTCAACAAAGAAACTGCCTCTAATGAGTCTCGCCGCATTCTGCGAAGGGATGTACCACCTGCCGATAGGTGGTATTGCGTTACAAGGGGACTTCGCGTGGGTGTCTTCCAGGGGTGGTGAGCATTCCAACTCAGCACACCAGTTAAATGACTAATATAATTGGCAGTAAACTCATTTCTGCGTTTACTTATCGTATTGCCGGATCACAAGTAGTATACTATCCTTGCAAGGGCTGCGCTGAGGCAGCGTTTGATGTCGCATTACAAGCCAATCTAGTCCAAGTCCTCTATCGTTAGCATACATATATACATCTAAGTGCTACACCGTGAATTGAAATGCCTTTTATATAATTTCAGTGTACCTAAATTTCAGTCCCCGTTAACTCATCACAAGCCAGGAGAGTTCACCATGTCAAGAGGGATTATTGCATGTTTGAGAGGTGATTACGGGTGATTATACGTAGAATGTGAATCACCGTCTTTGCAGGACCGAGGAGGCGAGGATGAGGACAAAGTGAGCAATTGCCGGTAGTTGGACGAGGAGTACGAGACACATAGCCCATAGTCAGATGGAAAGTAATTAACAGGCCATTCTTTGGGATGTTAGAGGATGTGTACCTGATCGGACGAAGCATTAGTTTGATTTGGACGAAGAGAGGGTGTAGAGAGGGTGATTGTACCGGACTCTCGATCGACTCTCGATCGACGATGAGCTTGAAGTCCCAAAAAGGCAGTGTGGCTGAAGTTCGTCTCAGCCACAGACTTCCTACAAGATACTACAGCTTCAACAGGGAGATCGCCACCACATCAGAGCTATGGAAAGTTTTATTAAATGCCAATGTAACTATTTAGGTGATCGGATCGAAGTTAACATGCCTGTGCGCCCCTGATTCTGCTGAATGCTCTTAACTTGACCGCATTCCTGCATTGCTGACCTCATGGCACATCCATAGCGGCCACACCGGATGATCTCTTTCGTTTTTACTCTCTGATATGTATATATAATAATTTGAAAATGACTTACACGTTGCCCCACCATTCTGCGTACAGTCAGAGCTCAAACAAGCGAAATTTGCGCAAAATGTTACACACCACGAGATATTAGGTGACACTAGATAATTAAATTACAGTCCACAATCTTACCTGTGATATGCTTGATGATGCTATAAGAGACCGCCGCATGTTTGCAGAAGTTGTGGCCATTCAGTGTTGAAACTACGTGATGAAATCAAGAGCTTGTACACACTTTCTGTGCGTCTCGCGGACTAAACGAATTTTGCAACATTACAACGCTAGCCTGAAATAAATGATGGCTTAAAATTTATACTATAGTTAAATTACATACCTGTAGTATATCTAGCTATTTAGCGAGGCCCTGTGAGTCCTGTGGGTATTGTGCGAGGTAAAAAGTCGATAGCAAAGAGCAAGTGATCGGTTTAGTACTCACGCCACTTGTAACACCCTATTTTGTACAAGGTTTGACGTACCGTCTCAGCGGAGTTTCAATTTGTTGCCGCTCTTTATAATCCAGCTTCGCACGACTCAGGACTTATTACCTTTTCTCTTTTCTCCCACCACCTCCCTCCAAAATGTCTTCCTGCCTCTGTCGCTTTCCTCCTTGTCCTTCCACCTAGTGTCCGTCTAATAAATGGTAAGCCTCTTTCGTTTCTTTCCCTCCCCTTTTTATTTCTATTTCGGCGTGTTTCCCACATGGCCCATAACCGCGCGATGGAGGTCCTTACGAGCATTATGCTCGCGAAGTCAGCAGGGCCCCGTTGGGGCCACGGGACATCCGTGGAGGCTTCTCCACCTGCGAGACGTGGCTACATCTCCATCTGTTCCGAAACTTCTGATTAGTCAGCAGCTCCCTCCCGGGGACACTGCAGGGTGCTCAGGCCCCTGCCTGCGAGACACTTGAAGATATATTGTGAGGGCGGGCAAGCCATGGGAGCGTCCATTTTGTTTATTGCTTTTATTATAATTCATTTGCCGCATCATCTTTTCTTCGTGCTATCAGCTAACTAAACTCCCATATGATAGCAGGTCCGCGCTGTGCCTTATTCTTTCCCCTCTGAGATCAAGTTAGTTTGGGAAGGGTAGATGTGGGACGCGGATGGATGTAGTTATCAGGTGCGTGTGCTGGTTGTGTCACTAATGCCTTTACTAACCAATTCCTTCAGCAGAACTCGCCTTCGCCGTCCGCCTCCCCATTATCTCTGTCTCACTCCTTCATCACTGTCCCACTCCGTCATCAGTGTCCACCGCTGCAGTGCCTTAATCAGCCGGTTACACCGTGATCTGGTCTGATCCCAGTAAGTGATTGTTATTCATGCATTATTGAAGTCTTAATTGACTTGTATTTTCTTAGAGTACCATATCGCGTCGCAATCGTCGGTGCCCATGGACCACTGAAGCCCTAGGGACGTCGTCGTAACGACCTTGTGGATTATGTTGTTGGGCTGTTGCTACGAGATCGACGCCGACTTCAATTTATCATCCTTCGGGTAGGGGTCGTAATGGTGGCATTTAGACGCGTGCACGTGTAGACGACCAGTTTATGCAGGTTCTGTTGCTATCCTCAATCATGTACCTTAGGGACGTCGTCGTAATGTCAATTTATTTTATTTGAATATCGAAAAATGTTGGCCGCCTTAATTTATGTTGAGCGCATTCGCTAACCCTAACCCTATCCAAATTACTTGGTGCTTTTGTGGCGTGGTGTCGGTTTGTTGATCGCAACTGTTTCTTTGGGTGTCGTTTGTTGATCGCAACTGTTTCTTGGACTGCACGAGTACCCTGTTACTTGGTCAGGTGTGTCCCTCCATTGTCTCGTCTTATGTGCTGTGTGCTCACGTTGTAACTTGATGATCAGGTTCAGGTGGTCACTTCGTTTTCTTGTTTCGTGCTGCGTGCTCAATAGTACTCATATGCAAATGTACAGTCCGGCCCAGGTGGTCATTTCATTCTCTTGTCTCGTATTGCGTGCTCACTTTGTAACTTTACAGTCAGGCCCAGGTGGCCACTTCACCTTCTTGTATTTCGTGCTGCGTGCTCGATAGTACCCACATGCAAATGTACAGTCCGGCCCAGGTGGTCACTTCATTCTCTTGTCTCGTACTGTGTGCTCACGTTGTTACTTTACAATCAGGTCCAGGTGGTCACTTCGCTTTCTTGTTTCGTGCTGCGTGCTCGATCAGTACCCACATGCAAAATGTACAGTCCGGCCCAGGTGGTCACTTCATTCTCTTGTCTCGTACTGCATGCTCACTTTGTAACTTTACAGTCAGGCCCAGGTGGCCACTTTGTCTTCTCGTCTTCGTGCTGCACCCTCGATCGGCGCCCACATTGGTTCATGGCTACGGTGTGTCATTCTACTGTCTTATCTTTTGTGCTACGCGCTCGATGGGCCCCTGTAAATTAACACGTAGCACTATATAATCAAGGGTTTCTTTACCCCATCCTCATCTTGCTCTCACTTTTGACATGTCTGAGCCTACGAAACGCAAACGACCTGGACCTGCCGGGTTTCAATGGCACACCGACGACCAGGGCACCGACGATCACAGCGACGAGCAGCATCGCACATCGCGATTCCGCCACACCAACGTGAACTTGGATGCTACTGGCACATCATCATTCAGCACGGCGTATACCACAGCACCAGCCTCTCCTAAAAAAAGAGCAGAACCCAGCACTAACGGCCCTCGTGAATTAGAAGACGCGGACGACGATATATTGCCTACACTGATAGATCAGCCAGATTCTGATGACGAGGACGAAGAGATAGCTCCTTCCGGAGATGCACAGCTGGATCTTCAATACCAACAACATCTCACTATTCTTGAGCTCGCTGATGCGCCACGCGCACAGAAAACAAGGACACCAGCTGTGAGTTATAGTTATAGTTGAAGTATTGTGAATTAGATACTGAAAATTTACCAGGAAAACCCCAATGCGAAATGGCTGGGCGAGCGCAACGACTTCCTGCTCCAGCTAATCCGTTTGGACGGACGTGGTGATTATGCGCACAATGCTCCATGTCCAGAATGTCATATGTCAGAGTCGCTAGTGCGCTGCAAAGACTGTCAGGGAGGGTTGATGCTTTGCGGTGGGTGCACAGTATCTGCCCATCACGATAATCCTATGCATCGGATTGAGGTAAGTCTATTCAGCTTATGTGCCTGGTTATTCCATCTCACCGGCCAATGCAGTCTTGGAACGGCACCCATTTTGTGCCAGCTACTCTGCAGGCCCTGGGCCTCCGAATCCAACTGGGACACGGCGCGCGCGGGCGCTGTGTGAACCCCACTGCGGCCCCCGGCGAGAACTTTGTAATCATTGACTGCAATGGGATACATCAGGTCGCGCTCGATTACTGTGGCTGCATAACTGCTGAAAAGGAGACGGTGCAACTTCTTCGCGCACGGCTTTATCCGGCAACCGTCATGGCACCCCAGACTGCAGCAACGTTCAACGTACTCGAGTTCTTCCATCTTCTAATGTTTGATTCGAAGGCTTCTGCCTTCGAATTCTACCACACACTCACTCGCCGGACGGATAACACGGGGACAATGGACATGCCGGTACGATTTCTTTCTATTTCTATTTAAAATACTGTCTGATATCCAAACCTCAGGACCGATATGAGGAACTCTTGCGTATGATTCGCCAATGGCGCAATTTGAAGATGTTAAAGCGTGCCGGACGCGGGCATGACCCCAGCGGAATTGATGGGACAGCAGATGGCCAGTGCGCTGTGCTCTGTCCGGCCTGCCCACAGCCCGACAAAAACCTTCCTCCGGATTGGTACGATGCCCCGGAAAATTCTCGGTAGGTGGTTCAGTATAGTCTATCCTATGCATTGGGCTGACACATACCCAGTTTTTTGTTTGGGTTATTTCTCGGCGAGGATGCTAACTTCCGCATGGTGCGGAAGAAAGTATCCAGTGAAGCTGCCGATCCAACCTTGAGCGCGGGCCTCTCATATTTCGTTGAAATATCGAAATATCGAGAGCATGTGGCCAAGTACGGCGATCAAGTTGAAATTGTAAGTACATATAATATGCTGCTATCTGTGGTACTATCGATACTGACGCTCCACCATCTCCTTTCCATTTTTAGCACTCCAACTGCGTCAAGCATCACGCAGTTGGCGACGCTAATACTAGCCGCTTTGCAAACTTGGCCACGTCAGGAATTGGCGCCATAGACTGTACGCGCCATATGATGAAGCGTCCTAATTCCGTGGGCGACTTGCAAAAGGGTGAACGGTAAGTTTCTATATTCTCTTGTTTGATCTTCACAATACTGACTTCAGCTTAGCTACGCAAATATGGACTATTTATTCTTCTCTAGTACATCCCAGCAAGGCTATGTTCGCTTGGTGATGTCATACGACATTGTCTGCCAGTGGTCCGTCCATATCTGGTCTCGCATGGAGGCTATCCCTGGGTATATGCAGATAGACCGCGAAGGAAAGCAGTTCGTGTTCCTCGTTCCGAAGTTTCATCTCCCTGCGCACGTCGAAAGGTGTCAAACCTCTTTCTCATTCAATCTCACTCGCGGGGTTGGCCGCACGGATGGAGAAGCACCCGAGCGTGCCTGGTCTAATATTAATGCACTTGCGCCATCTGCTAAGCAGATGGGCCCTGCATCTTACCGAGAGACTATTGACGACCACTTTGCCGACTGGAATCACCAAAGGGTTACTGGACTCGGTAAGTTAAATTTTATACAATCACTTTATTGCAAATTATAACTAACATATATGTATCACCTCAGGTCGCTTGCTACTCAAAAAGCTCACTGTGGCGGTACCAGCGCGCGACGAACACCTCGATGACTTCGAGGAATTCACTGGTACGCTTCCGGCTGCAAGTGTGACGCGATGGACAAGTATGGTCGAGGACTGGGAGATGAATAATTCCCTCCTGAATCCATTTGTATCCGTTACAAAACGTAAGTGACTCTAATTCTACTATCCGCCTCTACTAATTATTTACATGAAAGGTGTCACACAAAATGATGTGCGCTTAGCTCTCGCCAAAGAGGACACTGCAGACTTACGGGCGGATGACACTACCCCTGTTCATCACGAAGTAACACCCAGTGTCTTCATAGCCTCAGGCCTTGAGCTGGAGGTTCAACAGTACGCTCATCCACTCACTTATTTGTTGTAATAATGCTGACAAACATAATATGGCAGGATTCGGCTGAGAGCTGACGCGAAGGCTATCGACGCGTCCGCCACATCCCTCCAATTGGCCAAAATTCAAGAACGGAAGAACGTCCTGCATCGCAAAACGAAGGCCTGGACGGATCTACAACAACTGTACATGCCCGAGGTTTCCGGCATTCGAGTGCACGAAGAGCAGGCGGCCATCGAAAAGGCCAAGGAGATCCCATCATATAACATCTCACTCCACCTCCCTTCGTCTCTCTCTCGACGACTTCGGACTAATCAGAAGCTCCTAATGTATGAATTTAGGCTCCGAACAGCGCAGGCCTACGAAGCGCTGGAAGACCTTCGTCGACACTTGCGGCTACGGACACACCTCACACAGTACAAGGACCGCCACGTCACTGGCCAGCGAGCAAACACCCGCTCGCGAGGCATACTTACTCGCACACAAGCGAAGGTTAACATTAGTGCGGCTAAATACACTCGCGCGCTCGCCGCCCTTCAATCTCTCGCTCGACTTTCCGACACCATGGGGCAGCCCGACGCACAGCTGCAACAGCTCAATGACGACGATATACGAACATTTACCGATGACACGGACAAAAGGGCAGAGGCGCAGAAGAGCAAGAAGGAGAAGTTAGAGGAGAAGAAAGGGTTGGGCCAGGGGAAGAAAAAGATGTCGTGGATTTGGAAGGTGTTTGGTGTAGCAGACGATACAGCTAACCAAGGTTTACAAGAAGGTGCGTACAGTTACATCTTGTAGCCATTTCATATACTAACATCTTCCGCGGACTGGTTAGCGCTCCGTATTGAATGGTGCAGATCCCGGGCTCGCGTCATGCGATGGTCTGAGGAGGTGCTACTCCTGCGCGAGGAGATGCGCCGGGTGCAGGCTTTCTTCCATTGGCACGCATGCTGGTGGGAGGAGCAGGCCTGCCGTCTACTTAACCTGTCACCCGAGGATGCTGAGGGTGTTGCAGCGTACGCGGCCAAGCAGGCATACATCCGCCGTTCGATTAGCAGGAGCTTTGATATCACCTGGCGCAGGGGATGGCTTCGCATAACCGATGGCGCTGGTGCTGGTAACGAAATCCTGGAGTTAGAAGCTGATTCAGGATCATTTGTGACTGAATATCCCACATCCGCCCTAGAATTCCTTACACACATCTCTATCTCATAGTATACCATGTATTCCGCTTCTGAATCTATCATATTTGGATTGCACCAAGGAATTATCAGCAAATGGGGGGAAAAACTAACAAGGCACCAACACGCTGTAAGTGCTAGTAAGGGGCAGCAGATGTCCAATGATAGGGACTGGCTATACCTCTCGCTGTTGCGATTGTGTTCGATCCGAGGGGTTGTACTTGAGACCTAAGGTGGGGAGAGTTGGAGGCGGAAGGGAGAGCCATCCAGAAGGTCATAGAAGACGAAAGGAACGCCATATAAATGAACGTAACGTCCGCCGCATTGGGAAGTATGAAGCGAAATTCGACGTGAAACGAAAAGAAGCTGAGGCGGTAGCAAGCCGAGGCAAAACATACCCTGCACAGCCATGACGCGTCTACCGCATTGAGAATTGGGCCAACCAGCAGAACCGAGCCCCCGCAGCCAATCCGCAACCCTGCCAGGTCCCGTGCAGAAGGCTGATGCATTATATCACCAACTGGTAACTACCGGGAATCTTGTATCACACATGTGCCGGTAGTTGCCACGAGTAATGCATTAGTATAGCAGAATAGGGTGCATCGGATGATAAGCCCGCCCATCCGGAATGCTCAAATAACTCGTCACAAGAAGCTAATATATATGCAATAAATATCAGCCACACAGAATACAAATCGGAGGTCAGTTGCACTCGCTATAATACAATTACTGTGCATGGTGGCCATGTTTGGTGCAAATCCGGGTCTGCTGGCTTCTGTCGCCCATTTCTCACTTAGTTTTTCACCGAATCACTTAATTTTTTTATGCACGTCTACCTACATGTTAGGACAGCTTAAGTCTAGAAGTGATAACCCGTCAGCATCGTTTTGCGTCCAGCGATAGCCGGTGACTCGTTACTAGGCATGACTCGTTAGTGGTACGGCGCCAGTAGTGCTGATAAGATATAAGATACACGGTTCGAACGGGGAGCCGAAACTTGACATGAGAAGACGACATGAGATTACGGATACGCCAGGTGGCGTACACGACTTCGCGGAATAGAACAGAACAGGATATTAGATATGCCAGGGTGGCGCACGCGACTTCGCGGAATAGAACAGCAAGGGATTAGGATATTCCGAGTAATGGTGCTGAAAGGGTTCGGAAGCGAGAAGTTGCCTGATATATGATGTACCAGGGAGGAAGTCGATGGCAGTGAGTCTGACTTGGGCGAAGAGGCGTCCGAGTCCGTGACAGGCAAGGTGATTCTAGGGGCTCGCCGAAATGGGAAAGGGAATGCCCGCATTGGGTGGGAGTCGGGTCTAGCCTCCGAGCTCGGCGAATGTGGAAGTTGAGAAGGCGCGTGCACTCCTGAGCCCAACTACTTGACGACGAAGGGCAGCGTTATGCATTGTGGGGCTGGTCCTGCGTAACGAACTTCTTGCAAAATCCAGCTTGGGTAATCTGGCGGCTTGCCACAGAGCTCGGCAAACGGCGCAGACACCCGATTATGAGATGAACAGGAGCCTGAGCTGGCAGTCAAAGCGCAGTGTAGGACGTCCCCGAGCTCCGCGACGGGGTTAGACGGTTTTAATCATTCTCCCTCCGTCAGTCGCGTAGTAGGTCGACAAGTCAGGGTTCGAAGCCGGCTCTCGCTCGGTTCAATAATCAATTGAAGGTGCATCTCGCACAACTTCCGATCCATAATGCGGTTAATAACACCCTGACTTGCTGGGGAGCAACCCTAGACTCGAATGATCGCATACCACAGACGACCAAGCAAGGCTACTCACTGGCAGCAACATAGATGCACCGAATGAATCACAGCAGCCGCCAGCGATGTGCAGTGTGGTCCGCCCGCCAGTGGGCAACGTTTTCGTAATTAAATGACAGGGAGAACATAGGTTGCGCCCTCATGTTGCCAAGTAAGCAGCTCTGTCAAAACCTATCAAAGGCTGTCAGCTGGCGGTCTTCGAGCGTCAATTTCATCATCAATTTCAGTTTTGATAATGAAAGAGGGACACCCGATCATAAAAGAAATAGAAGCCCGAGCTGGTATTCGAAGAGTAATTTGGCTTGTGAGACGTCCTCCGCAACGGCGTTAGACGGTCTAAATTCTCCTTCGAAAGGCCAGATCAGCGATCATTGTTCGCGCATCGCGCATGATGCATGATGGCTCATTCGATTCTCTGCCACCATATCAGCGCATACTTCTGTGTATCGTAAAACAATTTGGGTCCCATCCAGCCATCAGGGTTCTTTCTCTAGAGTGGGTTCTCGAGTCCTTTCTATCTGCGTGATGAGTCCCGAGTCGAGAGTTGCTGGTACTCGTCATGATGGACAAGGATTCGGAACACCGCGATGGCCACCGCGCCATTTTCGAGCGATGCTGATTGCAAGCGTCTGCGTCGTGGTAACCTTGAGAGCCGACTTGGCGGAGATGACCCTCGAGTAGATCTTCGAGGCTGATTAATGGTTCACGTGATGGGTCGACGCGGCCAAATTCTACAATGAGTCCCACGTCTATCTAGATTTAAATTATTAGCGATACGCGTTGGGTCTCAGATCTCAGCTCGCACCGTCAGATAGATGCACAAGAATCAGCACCCGCGTCGACGTCCAGCCTGGTCTCCGTTCTGTCCTTCGCGCCCCGCGCTCTTCGAGTCACGATGGACAACTGGCATGGCAGCAGGACTTAGAGCGCAACGGCTGCCCCATCAGACATCCCCATGCCCATCAACAATAAAAGTTGCAAGGCTCGAGTCGCGACTCGCGACACTCCAAAATCACCACCATCACGGTGCGGGGTCTGCACCCGCACTCGCACCCGCCAACCCCGCATCCGGCTCCCGAGTCTGTGGAATTTTCAATTCGCGAGCAGATGGAGGAGGGATGACCAAAGTAGTATAAGTGGGACTCACCTAATAATGCCGAGTTATACTGGATCGCGTTTGCCAGTATAACTCGGTTGTTTTTCGGCGCCGAGGTCCGCGCCACATTGAGGACCCCATCCCGAGCCTCCCGCCGAGCGTTAGCGAGGCTGTTAGGTTGGTGGTCAGAGGTTGGGGTTAGTGGTTTGGGTTAGAGGTCAGGGTTAGAGGTTAGGGGTTAGAGGTTAGGACAGGGATATCTATTGCTGGAGGGGGGGGGGGTTAGGTTAGATTTATTTCATCTGTGTGCAGCTGTGTGCCAGGTAAATGGCTTAATCGGGGCCACTGGGTTGGACGGGGTCCTGGATCGTGGCGAGACCTCGGCGCCGGAAAACAACCGAGTTATACTGGCAAACGCGATCCAGTATAACTCGGCATTATTAGGTGAGTCCCACTTATACTACTCTGGTATATACTCCAGATGGAGCATGATTCCCTATGCATATGATAAGTGTGAAACACGGGACGGAAGCAGGGTCGGATGCCAGGTGATCGAGTGTCGGTGAAGGTAATTCACCTGAGACCTCCTGCGTCTGGGACTCGTGAGTCGTTGGGCAGGGTCAGAGGCGCACGGGCACACAGAATATGTTAGTTTAGCTGGGACCCCGGTGAGATGATCAAGGGTGTGTGTCTGTGTGTGCGCAAGGGTCGCGTTCTGCCGTGTCAGTGCCAAGTGGAGCGCGTTGGTCTGAAGAATGTTTACGGAATGTAGTTTAAAATTTAGACGATGAAGACAATTTACAAAGAATTCGCGAGATCCGTAGGTCTTGTATATCATTATCGGTCGTCAGGGCGGATTTCGAGTAGTAAGTGCTTGCGATCGAGGGTCGACTGGCATGGGTCACGGGTGGAGCGGGTTTTGAGCGGGTTGGAGGGAATGCTTACGGAAGGTGTGTATGTTATGTTACAATTTAGTCGATGGAGCGGCTCAAAGAGGCTCGTCAGGGCGGAATTTATGTAAGCAGGTCCCAGAAGGTCTCAGACGATCGAGGGTCACTGATCCCGAGTGGAGCGGGTTAACGTTAGTGTCAATTTTCTCGGGGAGTTGCAATGTTGATATGTTATGTTTTTAATTACGGAAGTGTATGTACGCGGAACTCGGAAGATGGATGGATCATGCTCCGTGCGTGTCGCAGAGGGTCGTCAGGGACTCAGGGTGTACTATGACTTGGGATTCAGTGGGGTCTCAGCCAGACGCTCGATTGAATTTGAAGTTGAATTCGAATATGTACGTGAGGGTGGCCTACTAGTGGCGTCGACGGAGAAGTCGAGCGCAATTTCAAATTTGCGCTAATCTGTGGCGTTGCGTTACGGCATCCCCGCTTCGGGCGATATCATCTCCCGATTCGGCTGTGTGCATGTTCGTGTTTGTTGCAGGAGCGAATCCTAATATTGACAACTTCCGCCAATTGGCTATCGGCCGTGCTGTTTACAAGGTATGATTGAATATTTGACAGTTGCAATAGGTAGTGAGCGGAGGGTGACAGAGCCTGTGTATGAGTCGGATAAGGTAGGGAAACAGAGACAAAGCAGCAAAATCGAAAAATCTAAACAGTACAACATGAACACCCGTCGCGACTCGCCCGCCTACGCCTCCACGGCCTCCTCCCGGACGACCCTGGTGATCCTGAGCGGCATCTGGTTCGTCATCTTCCCGCTCTCGCCCTTCCCCTTCGTGCACGGGCGCATCACGATGAACGTCCGCGCGCTCACCTCCACGCCGTCGATCGCGTGGAACGCAAAGCGGCCCACGAGCACCGCGATGATCGCCTTCATCTCCGTGAGTGCGAACTTGTACCCGATGCAGCTGCGCGGCCCGCCGAAGAACGTCATCATCTGCCCCCACAGCGCCGCGCCCTTCAGCTCGCCCGCGCTCCCGCTCTGCGGGTTGTCGAGCCAGCGGTCGGGGTTGAACTGCGCGCCGTCGGCGCCCCAGACGTCCGCGCGCTTGTTGGTGAGGACGTGCCACGTGTAGAACTCCTGGCCCTTCTTGACGGGGAGGGCCGTGAGGACGCGGCCGTTGGTGAGCGTGAGCGGGTGCGCGAGGGGGAGGACGTCGTCCTTCTGCGCGACGAACGAGCGCCCGGGGATGGGCGGGCGCACGCGCATGGACTCCTTGAGCACCGCGTCCAGCAGCGGCAGGTTCGCGAGCGTCTCGGGGTCGATCCCGTCCAGGCTGCACTCAGCAGGGATCTCGACGCNCGTCGAGGCCGCGCTCCGCCGCCTCGTCCGCGGCGGCGGTGATCTCCGCGCGCAGGCGGTCCTGGATGTGCGGGTGCGAGGCGAGGAGGTGGAAGGTCCAGCTGAGGCCCGTGGAGGACGTCTCGTGCCCGGCGAAGATGAAGGTCTTGATCTGCGCGAACACCTCGTCGTCGGAGAGCTTGTCCTTGGAGTCCGGGTTCAGCTCGAGGTTGCCCTTCATGAGGATCGTGAAGAGGTCCTTCTTCGAGTCCGCGCCGACGTCGCCGCCGGACGCGAGCCACTCGCGGCGCTCCGCGCACATCTCCGTCGCGTCCTCGTCGAGCGCGACGCGCATGTCCTCGAGCACCGTCTGGCGCTTCGTCGACACGAAAGGCAGCTTCTTGACCGTGGGCGGGAGCAGCATCGACATGATCCGGTAGACGAGCGACGAGATGGAGAAGTCCTGCTCCTCGTTCGCGGACCAGACCGAGAACACGCGCGCGATGCCCTGCTCCTCGTTGTGGATGGACCCGTAGTTGCGCCCGAACCCGCCGATGCCGATCGCGTCGAGCGCGACGCGGAAGAACCAGTGGTAGCAGTCTAGGATCACGCCCTCCTTGCCCTCCTCCGCGAGGGAGATGCCGGGGAAGTCCGCGTGCATCTCGTGCGCCTTGGCGTCGACGAGCGCGTCGAGGCGGTCCGCGAGCGAGAGCGCGAGCTGGTGGAAGACGGGCGCGAGCGCGCGGACGGAGCCCGCGGCGAAGGCGGGGTTGAGCATCTTGCGCTGGCGCTTGTGGTTCTCGCCTGGGGGGGTTTACGTCAGCGGGTGCATGTGATAATATTAATGGGGGAGCGGACTGACCCTCCTCCCAGAGGACGCCGTGGCCTACTCCGCGGCCGATTTCGCCGCGGACGATGTTGGTCTTGGGGTAGTCGTACGCGTTCTTGATGAGGTGCGCGAGGGCCTTGGAGTCCTGGATCACGATGCGCTTTTTCTGCGGGGCGACATCAGCACTTTATAATGTAATTTTTCAACGGTGGGTGCTCACGCCAAAGAGCCCGGCGATGGTGTGGATGGGGCCGTACTTGTTGAAGCAGTCGACGGAGAAGATGTCGGGGTCGACGGAGAAGGCCTCGGGGAAGTGGCCGGTGAGCCAGTTGCCGCGGCCGGCGGAGGGGATGTTCTTGTAGATGTTGTTGGAGGGGAGGAGGTCGTAGTTGTCGGCGAGCGCGTAGAGGAAGAGGAGGAGGGCGGCGGCGGCGGACGCCGTGTAGGGGTTCGCCTGGACGAGGTCGACGAGGCCCATGGTGAAGGGGGCTGGGGGTGAATGAGTGTGGGTGAAGTTGGCGGTTAGTGGGTGGTATAAATGAGGAAGCAAGCCAGGTTGTTGCACAAGTCGAACAAGTCCCTAACGCGCTTCTAAATTGGCCGGATGCGGTAGCGAACACGATCCGGTTAGATCCAGATTCAGATCTGGGACCCCGGACACCCGTTACGGCACGGCGATATCGGCGCGGATGGCAATCGACCACTATCAACTGCACAGCCTTCACATATCTGACTTGCCCACCTTGCAACTTTGATGTCTGTCTGTCAGTGATCGCATGCATACTCACAATCGCTGCAGTGAGCTCGCCCGTGATTATGTCACCCACTCTCCGCTCCATTGTGCACAGTCCCCTGCTGTTGCGTTTGTGTCGCAGCTGCCAGCCTATCATTCGACATTCGACACTCGACATATCTGTTTCCTTGTCGGGTCGCTGTCAGTGTCACCCGTGTCGGCCGCAGAGCCACCCTATGGCAGTAGCCAGTAGCGGCAAACACGCATCCCCCGTGACGCCCGCTGGACCTCGCCCGAACAGCGAGCAGCGAGGATCTAGGAATATTAATTCGAAGATCCAGAAGCCCTGCACAGCGCTGCGCGTTTGAGCTTTGACATCATGACAGACATTGATATACTTGG
>KV417938.1:13701-28105 GCA_001630335.1 Athelia psychrophila
AAGCAATTGTTTTTAACCACTTGCACTTCAGTGGCTGCACTGGCTCACTGGTCACGATCCGGCTTTGATGCGCTGCATCCTGTTAAAGTCCGAATACTACCAGTTTTACTGTGTCAACGACCTATTCACAATGCCCGTTACACAAGCCACATCTATCCAGTTTCGAGATGCTACCCACAAGTTTGAAATCTATGCGAGACGTGACAGATGGACAGTTGAAAAGTCAATGACCTAATGTTGACGCTTGGGCGCTTCATGATGAGATGGCTCTCCAAAAAAAACAGCTTGCCAGCTCTTGAGGACTAGGAGGCGAAGAAGAGCAAGAAACTAGAGGACGCAAAATCGCAAAATCACAAGAAGAAGTGACGAAGGCTGAGAAGTATCTGGGCCCGAGAACGCCGATGTCGGCAGCTCAGCCTCGGGTCGGGATCGATACCTCTTGGCTTTGAGGCTCACTGAACCCTTACGATAAGAGGAACACAATCTCTACACCCACCATCATGTCGACCTCTCTAGAACGACGGTCTCCCTCGCTCGAGTCCATGTCCTCCGTGAGCTCTGCTTTCTCCTTTGACGATACTAGTAACCCTGGGATCACCCCTATCCCCAACACCTCCGTGCAGGGCGCTTCGCAGGGCGGCGTCACTAACTTCTGGACCCAATCAAAGCAGGAAGATTGGACGCCTGAAAGCGAAAGGACGGGGAGAACGGCTTCCCTGGATGATGAGCATTCAAAATCGTCTGAAGCGCCGCAGGCTCCTATTGAGGCCTACCCCATGCACGAGCGCTTCTGCTTCCCTGCCGAGAATATCTACTTTTTGGTGTGTATTTATTGTGCAGCTTCTACAGCGTGCTCATTAATGGATTTCTGTAGGTGGAAGGCATACTATACAGCGTGCACCGGTACTTCTTTGAGCGAGATTCATCGTCGTTCGTTGGACAGGGGCTTTCCAAGCGGGAGCCCATGGTCCTCGCAAACGTCAGCACGCACGACTTTGACCTCTTTCTTTCAATCTTGTACCCTACGTACGTCCTGCTTTGATGTTACTCTTGCGGGAGTTGACCTGACAGGCGATGCAACACAGCTCGTTCAGCGTGCACCCAGCTTCCACCGTCGAGGAATGGTCCGGCATTCTATACCTCGCAGACAAATGGAGCTTCCAGTCAATCAGGACGCTGGCCGTCGCCCAAATGTCCCCTATTGCCTCGCCAATCGACAAGATAGTATTCGGCAGGCTGTACGACGTCAACGAGTGGCTCGCCGGTGCTTATCAGGCGGTATGCACTCGGCTCGATGCACTTAGTTTGGAGGAAGGCAGGCGGCTTGGCGTTGATGATGCTATCCGGATCAACAGTATTCGCCAGGATTTCTGTTTCGTCCGCATTTCCGAGGCGTCGCCAAAGCTGTGCGAGGAGGACGTCGAATCGCGTTTTGGTCTTGCAACCCAGACGGAACACTCCTCCAACAAGGAAAGTAAAGACGTGGCGGAAAGGCTGAAGCCAGATAGTGCAGCGGAGGCGACATCGAAGAAGGAGGAAGCGGCCAGTGCCGCCAAGGTTCAGCGAAAGAAGAGGCAGGAAGAGGTCGCTGTTAAGAAGGCGAAGGACTTGAAAGAAGAAAAGGTGCAAGAGCAACGCGAGGCTGAGGCAAATTCGCAGGAGCTCGAGGAGGAAGTGGCCAAGGCAGCTGAGATCGAGCGACAGAAGAAGGAGCAGGAAACAACTGATAAGATGACAAAGGACTTGGACGACAAGAGGGCACCATCGACCGGGGCTGCCGATTTGACTCCTATCAAGAGCAGTAAGAAGGACACGGACAAGGCCAAGCCCGCAGCTGCTATGAGCGGCATCTCCACCACACCGATTAGCACGGCTGCAAATGAACAGGAAGACTGGAGTCAGTTGAATGCTTGGGATAGATACTGCATGAAGGAGAAGAAGTTTCTGAAGGAGAAGGATGCCGAGGAGCTTGCGGAGTTAGTGAAGCAAATGAAGCAACAGTTGGCCGACGAGGCGAAGGCTGCTGAAGGAGCCGCGACACAGCAAGGTGCTGGTGACACGAGTAGCGTCCCGGCTGGCCCAAGTGCCGTCTCAATCACGGAACCGAATGGAAGCGGCGTCTCAAACACATCGATGGGCACTCCCGCAATCAAAAAGGACGGCTGGAGTCATTTGACTCCTAAAGCAAGAATGGACAAAAAGACGAAGAATGCGTACAGCGAGTTCCAGGTTGAAGAGCGTGCAGAGCTTGCCGCGGAGCTTCTAAAGAAGGCCCAGCAACAGATGGCCGACGAGGCCAAGGCCGCACAAGAAGCCGCCGCCAAGAGGCAGTAGGCAAGAAAAAAATTTCACGTACGAGGTCGTATTTTCCGGTGAAGGCTCGAGCTCACGCCACCAAGAGACAGGATTTGACGGAGCGAATTACGTCCTCTGTTTTTTTTTCTACAACTGCGTGCATACTTCTTCTGCCTCAAATCATTCTTTTTTTATCACACATAAAATGTACAAATACATCATGCTGTATTGACTCCAAGCTGCGTCTAAACTCATCGTATCAGGCCCCTTCACAATATTCACTCTTTTATACAGTATCCCCGTTTGCAGTGTATATAGCAGGGCAGGGCTCACTTGATAAGGAGTGTAGCGGAGTGTTTTACCTATATGTAAGGGGTGTATCAGGGTAGTTACGAATATAAAAGGTATGTCGGACGGCTATGGCGAGTACTTATACAAAGTGGGTACAAGGAGTCGATCGGTCGATCGGCGCGCCGGGACAGCCCAGGATTCCGATCCGCTTCAAGCTCTTGATCAGCACTTGCTCTAGATCTGCTCTAGTCTCCGCTCTGCCTTATAATTCGACATATATACAGACGGTGCTTGAAATGAGCCTGAAAAGAAACTCGACGACCAATGTCTCTTATGTAAGCTTGCTGCTGTACCACCACCATCTCCTTCCTGTCTTCAATGGCCATTGTTTCATATCCGAGTCCCTGTTGATCTCCAAGTACTCGAATAGGAACACGAAGCTTAGATCCAAGCTATTGCATCCCCTCACGCGTTCACGGATATAAGCATTGGTCTACCGTGTTATGCATGTTAACAGTGGCCACGTGCCCTTCTGTGGGCTTTGACCCTCATTGAACCTTCACGATAGGAGGGACACCATCTTCTTTGCACCCACCATCATGGCCGCCTCTCCAGAACGACGATCTCCCTCACTCGAGTCCGTGTCCTCCATGAGCTCTGCGTTCTCCTTTGACGATAACCCTGGCGCCACCGCAAACAGCCCCAACATCACTGCTCAGAGCGCTCCGCAGGGCATCATTGACTGGATGCAAGGAGATCAGACAACCTTACTGAATGAGCCAGACGTGACGAAAGGGACTGCTTCCCTGGATGATGAGCATTCAAAATCGTTTCAAGCACCGCACACTCCCGTTGAGACCCACCCCATGCACGAGCGCTTCTGCTTCCCTGCCGAGAACATCTACTTTTTGGCATGTATCTCTTGTGTAGCTTCTACAGCGTGCTCATTAATGAATCTATATAGGTCGAAGGCGTGCTCTACAGCGTGCACCGGTACTTCTTTGAGCGAGATTCATCGTCGTTCGTTGGACAGGGGCTTTCCAAGCAGGAGCCCATGGTCCTCGCAAACGTCAGCACGCACGACCTTGACCTCTTTCTCTCGATCTTATACCCTACGTACGTCCTGCCCTCATATCACTCTTACAAGAGTCAATCTAACCGACTACGCGCACATAGCTCTTTCGGTGCATATCCAGCCTCCACCGTCGAAGAATGGTCCGGCATTCTATACCTCGCAGACAAATGGAGCTTCCAGTCGATCAGGACGCTGGCCATCGCCCAAATTGCCCCTATTGCTTCGCCCATCGACAAGATCGTGTTCGGCAGGCTGTACGACGTCAACGAGTGGCTCACTGGTGCCTATCACGCGGTGTGCACTCGGCTCGATGCACTTAGTTTGGAGGAAGGCAGGCGGCTTGGCGTCGACGATGCTATCCGGATCAACAGTATTCGTCAGGATTTCTGTTTCGTTCGCGTTTCCGAGTCGTCGCCAAAGCTGCTCGAGGACGACATCGAATCACGTTTTGGTCTTGCAATCCAGACGGAACACTCTGCCAGCAGGGAAAGTATGAAAGACGTGGCGGACAGTATGAAGCCGGATAGCGCAGCGGAGGCAACGTCGAAGAAGGAGAAAGCGGCCAGGGCCGCTGCGATCGAGCGAAAGAAGAAGGGGCAGGAGGCGGCTGATAAGAAGGCGGAGGCAAAGTCAAAGGAGGCGGGCGTCAAGGCAGCTGAGATCGAGCAGAAGAAGAGGGAGCAGGAGGCGGCTGATAAGAAGGTGAAGGACTTGGAAGAAAAGAAGGTACGAGAGCAACGTGAGGCGGATGCTGAAGCAGCTGACATCGAGCGGAAGCAGACGGAAGCAGCAGCAGCGGCGAAGCACCAGAAGGATAAGGCTGAGCAGAAAGCGAGGGAATTGCAAGCAAAGGAGAAACAAGACAAACGCGAGGCGGAGGCGCAGTTGAAGGAAGATGCGGAGGCTAAGGCTTCTATCAAGAGCAGTAAGGAGAAAAGGGGGAAGGCCAAGCCCACAGCTGCTATCAGCGGCATCTCCAACACCACACGATTGGCACGGCTGCAAATGAAGATGAAGACTGGAGTCAGTTGACTCCTTGGGAGAAATACATGAGGAAGTTGGCGAAGTTTGAGAAGGAGAGAGATGCTGAGGAGCGTGCGGAGTTAGTAAAGCAGGCCAGGCAACAGTTGGCCGACGAGGCGAAGGCTGCTGAAGGAGGCGCGACACAGCAAGGTGCTGGTGGCACGAGTGACGTCTCAGATGGCACGAGTAGCGTCTCAATCACGGAACCGAATGGTATGAGCGGTGTCTCAAACACATCGATGGGCACTGCCGCAATCAAAAAGGACGACTGGAGTCATTTAACTCCTTCCGAGAGGTACGAAAAGAAGGTGGCGAAGGCGTGGGATGAGATACAAGACGATAAGGATGCGGAGCGTGCCGCGAAGAGTGTGGAGGTACTAAAGGAGGTCAAACAACAGATGGCCGACGAGGCGAAGGCCGCCGAAGAAGCTGCCGCTCAGCAAGGTGCTGGTAGCTGCAGCGCTTTAGACTGCCACGGTGGGCCTGATCCCCATTTATGTGGCTGGCACTCGGGTGCGTAGAAGCTCTCTACGACTATCCATTTGAAGCAGAATTTGAGACGGATGGTATTGTGAGACGCGAAGGCTCAGATGAGGAGCTCACGCCACCAAGAGACAGGCTTTGACAGAGCAAATTGCGTCCTCAATTTATTTTCTACAACTGCATACATATTTTTTCTGCCTCAAGCCATTCGTGTCTTTTATGCTACATAAAATGTACAAATACATCATGCTGTCATTGACTTAGGTTGCGTCCAAACTCGTCGTGTTAGTGCCCCTTCAAAATATGCATTATTGCATGCAGTATCGCCATTTGCAGTCTCTTTTGAATCGTGCAAATGCATTTCACAGGGGGCATTGATTAATTTGTGGTTGCAAAACAGCCGAGGAACAATGGGAGACACGGAAACCGTATTCTGGCGGATTTTGGCTTCAAAACTTTGGACAGTCATGCACTCTGTTTTTACAGTAGTCGAGCCACAAACAAAGCATAGAACAATGGTGATGTTTCCGGTCAAAACATGACAGATTCTGGCCCACACGTTCAAATGCTTTGTCTCCAAATGGCTCTGTGTTTTTTCTACTATGTTTGTGACTTGATCATATCAAAAAGATCATTCATGATTATCAAATTTTTGGTGACCACAATTCTTCGAAACATGGTTTCCGTGTATCCCAATGTTTCTCAGCTATTTCCCGATAAAAAATCTGATAATGCCCCCTGTGTTTACCAAAGCAAAGTGCTTGGTGCGAAACTACTGAAGAGCACATGTTCAACATTGATCGATGGCCATTAATTAATAATGCCAGGGGGAGAGGGGGAAATTTGAGGGGTTAAATGGTGTATAACATAAGGATAGTCTCCCGTAGTCATGTTTTGAACTTCATAGAGTATTTTTATGCTATGTAGACTTGGCGTAGACAAGCAATTGTTTTTAACCACTTGCACTTCAGTGGCTGCACTGGCTCACTGGTCACGATCCGGCTTTGATGCGCTGCATCCTGTTAAAGTCCGAATGCTACCAGTTTTACTGTGTCAACGACCTATTCACAATGCCCGTTACACAAGCCGGATCGATCCAGTTTCGAGATGCTACCCACAAGTTTAAAATCTATGCGAGAGGTGACAGATGGACGGTTGAAAAGTCAATGACCTAATGTTGACGCTTGGGCGCTTCATGATGAGATGGCTCTCCAAAAAAAAACAGCTTGCCAGCTCTTGAGGACTGGGAGGCGAAGAAGAGCAAGAAACTAGAGGACGCAAAATCGCAAAATCACAAGAAGAAGTGACGAAGGCTGAGTTGTATCTGGGCCCGAGAACGCCGATGTCGGCATCTCAGCCTCGGGTCGGGATCGATACCTCTTGGCTTTGACGCTCACTGAACCCTTACGATAAGAGGAACACAATATCCACACCCACCATCATGTCGACCTCTCTAGAACGACGGTCTCCCTCGCTCGAGTCCATGTCCTCCGTGAGCTCTGCTTTCTCCTTTGACGATAACCCTGGGATCACCCCTATCCCCAACACCTCCGTGCAGGGCGCTTCGCAGGGCGGCGTCACTCACTTCTGGACCCAATCAAGGCAGGAAGATTGGACGCCTGAAAGCGAAAGGACGGGGAGAACGGCTTCCCTGGATGATGAGGATTTAAAATCGTCTGAAGCACTGCAGGCTCCCGCTGAGGCCTACCCCATGCACGAGCGCTTCTGCTTTCCTGCGGGGAATATCTACTTTTTGGTGTGTATTTCTTGCGTAGCTTCTACAGCGTGTTCATTAATGGATTTCTATAGGTCGAAGGCATACTATAGTATATACAGCGTGCACCGGTACTTCTTTGAGCGAGATTCATCGTCGTTCGTTGGACAGGGGCTTTCCAAGCAGGAGCCCATGGTCCTCGCAAACGTCAGCACACACGACTTTGACCTCTTTCTCTCGATCTTGTACCCTACGTACGTCTTTCCTTGATGCTGCTCTTGCGGGAGTTGACCTAACAGGTCGTTCAACACAGCTCGTTCGGCGTGCACCCAGCCTCTACCGTCGAGGAATGGTCCGGCATTCTGTACCTCGCAGACAAATGGAGCTTCCTATCAATCAGGACGCTGGCTATCGCCCAAATGGCCCCTATTGCCTCACCCATCGACAATATCGTGTTCGGCAGGCTGTACGACATCAACGAATGGCTCATTGGCGCTTATCAGGTGGTATGCACTCGGCTCGATGCACTTACTTTGGAGGAAGGCAGGCGGCTTGGCGTGGACGATGCTATCCGGATCAACAGCATTCGCCAGGATTTCTGTTTCGTCCGCGTTTCCGAAGCGTCGCCAAAGCTGTGCGAGGAGGACATCGAATCCCGTTTTGGTCTTGCAATGCAGATGGAACACTCTGCCAGCAGGGAAAGTATGAAAAACGTGGCGAACGGGTTGAAACCATACAACGCAGCGGAGGCAACGTCGAAGAAAGAGGAAGCGGCTAAGGCCGCTGCGATTGAGCGAAAGAAGAGGGCGCAGGAGGCGGCTGATAAGCAGGCGAAGGACTTGGAAGATAAGAGGGTACAAGACCAACGCGAGGCGGAGGCAACGTCAAAGAAGGAGGCGGACGCCAAGGCAGCCGAGATCGAGCAGAAGAAGAAGAGGGAGCAGGAGGCGGCTGATAAGAAGATGAAGGACATGGAAGAAAAGAAGGTACGAGAGCAACGCGAGGCTGTAGCAGCCGACATCGAGCGAAAGAAGACGGAAGCGGCGGCGGCGGCGGCGAAGCACCAGAAGGACGAGGCTGAGCAGAAAGCGAGGGAATCGCAAGAAAAGAAGATACAAGACAAATGCGAGACGAGGAGGAAGTTGAAGGAAGATGGGGAGGCTAAGGCTCCTATCAAGAGCAGTAAGAGCAAAGAGAAGGCCAAGCCCACAGCTGCTATGAGCGGCATCTCCGACACATCGATTGACACTGCTGCAAATGAACAGGAAGACTGGAGTAAGTTGGATGCTTGGGATAGACGCTGCAGGAAGAAGGCGAAGATTGAGAAGGAGAGGGATACCGAGGAGCTTGCGGATTTAGTAAAGCAGATGAAGCAACAGCTGGCCGACGAGGTGAAGGCTGCTGAAGGAGGCGCAACACAGCAAGGCGCTGGTGGCACGAGTGATGTCTCGATCACGGAACAGAATGGTACGAGCGGCGTCTCAAAGACATCGATTGGCACTCCCGCAATCAAAAAGGACGACTGGAGTCATTTGACTCCTTCCGAGAGATACGAAAAGAAGCTGGGGAGGATTGACAGGGAGTATTGGGACGAGAACCGTGCGGAGGAGGCCGCGAAGCATGCGGCGGAGCTTCTAGAGAAGGCCAAGCAACAGATGGCCGACGAGGCCAAGGCCGTAGAAGAAGCCGCCGCTCAGTAAGGCGCTGGTAGCTGTGACGCCCAGCGGGTCTGCTATCCATACTTGTAGGTATTCCTCGGGTGCGCAGAAGCTTTCTACGACCACCCATTGAAGCAGGATTTGAGACGGATGGTGTTGTGAGACGCGAAAGCCCAGACGAGCAACTCCCGCCACCAAGTGATAGGATTTGACAGAGCTGTACAGTATCTTTATTTTGGCCTCTTTGGAATCGTGCAGGTGTATTTACCCCTAAGCACTTGGTGCGAAACTAATGAAGAATCCAGAAGAGGGTTGAATGTCCATCGACGACCACTAATGACAGGGGGGAACTTGGGGGAAACAGTGGTGCATAACACTGAACATAAGTAGTATGCGTGTCCCAAAAAGTAGTGCAGTCGTGGTGGTATTCTACTGAAAGGCCGAAGAAGAGGAATACGCAGTGGCGGAATGTTCGGTAGACTGTCAAGATATCGCTGGTGCGACATGAGATACAAAGCAAGTGGGAATTTTCAATTTCCAGCGGTGGTCAATTTATCACCACGAATTTCCACCGGCGATAGACATTACGAGGCGCTAAAGATGTGGTTACTCGCGCTCCGGCCTTCAAGTTGCTGTCGAACCAAGGGTTTGTGGCCATTCAAAAATTGAACAGCTATGAGATCTCGGTCGGGACTTCAAAGCCACTTGGTGAGTGATTGGGTCTGAGTCATAACCATTGTTGGACAACCATTTTCAGGAGAACCCCACGGATATACTTGTCTTTGGTGGCAACCGAAGCCCCTTCTGCGCTGTTGAGGTCTAAGGACATGGATGTAGGATGCATACAAATGCGTAAGGATTCCGGACCTGTTACACGACGTGTATGTTTGCGCGATGGTGACTCGTGAGACTCCCCAGATCTCAATATGCGCACACTCGAACTCAGACCTGTCGCCTGTCGTCTTAAGGGGCTTGTCGATGCAGATACTTATGGTTTACATTTGTGTAAGTAACAGACGTGACAGGTAGGATTTTGAACGTATGTAGTATTGGAAGGACTTGGGAAGGACAACTAAGAGAATTTGCGAGAATATATTGTACATATACACGAAGAAGAACGAAGACGCCGAAGAGCCTACGATTTTTGAGTTGAGCTGTGACGGATACCAGATCTCAGTATCTAGCGCGAGAAGGGGTGATGGGAGGGCTGAGCAGGGACAAGTGGGACCTGCCATATCGCTGGCCCGCGGAGGGGCTCGGAGACCCTGACCTGCGGGACGGCCCAGGGGACACCGAAGATATTGGGGACACCGGCTCGGGATCTTGGCGGCCAGCGGTGCGCGGGCGGCCCTCCATCGGCGCGCCGGCATCGCGAGTAAAGAATTGCAGAGACTGGGTGGAAGGGCCCGCCTCGAACATGGACGTGGGCGTGGGCGTTTCAGCTCGTTGCCAATGGCGGCGCTGCTGCGGCTGCAGCTGCCGGTAAACCCTTTGAATGCGCGGCGGGCTGTCCGAGGGCGTCTTGTACGGAGCGGGCCGCGTCGGTGGCTGGCATGTAGGCGGTGGGTGCTGCAGGTGATGATCATCATCATGGCTCCCGCTTGCCGTTCTCCGAAGCGCATCTTGCCACTCACGGGTGAATTGTGAGCTGGCGACGCCGCGCGCGGAATAATGAGCGTGCGCCGATGAGGGGGTGTTATACTGCAAGGGGGAAGACGAGATTTCTTCCTTCACTGCAAGATTCGACGCAGCGCTCGAAGAAGGCATGGATGGCGGCGCGGCGAAGGGCTGGTATGCCCAGTCTCTGGGGTACGCCATTGAAATAGGCATGGCAGATGGCGGAGCTCTCGGTGCTACCTCCTGCCTGGCAGTCGGATGAAAGCGTGGCTGAGAGCTCTGGGTGCAAGTGGACCTCCCTACGAGCTGAGATTGGGCGCTGTTCGCTCTCTTGTTGCGCAGCCAAGTGCCCACGTCATCCCATAGGTGTAGTGTCGCATCGCTCGGGGGTGAGTCCTTAAAGAGGACTTCCAGCATGAGCTGGATTTTCGGTAGCACGGGCATGTCGGGTGTCGGGTTTGGTTGGGGCAAGATGGTCTCCACCGGTTCATGCTTGGTGCGCCCAGCGTTGCGCCGCCGGTAGGAGAGCCAACGCGTTAATTGCGCATGGGTGTAATCTTCCAGCCCTGGAAGCGCGTGGATTTCGTCGAGGGCCTTCTGCTTTTCATCACGAGGAGGAAACTCATTTCGCTCCAGTAACTCTAAGCTCGGCAGATACATTGAATTCAGTTGTACGCAATAAGTATCTGAACCACAAACCTGTAAGGATCCTTGTGGCGGCTTGGGGAAGCTGCCGAGGAGCCATAGCTGGGGTTTGGAACTTTATGTTGAGAATAAGCTGGAATTGCAGTGGAGAGAGGTGTTAACAAGGGTTGGTTTAAGGGACTCGCAAGCGAGCCTTGTCCCTTTATCTGCATCGCAGAAAATCTTAATTTGATAACCATTCTTTTTCTGGAAACTCTTGAGAAGCGACGGGCACCTTTGACTGGCACATACGTCCTTTCTCCGCCGCGAGCTAGTACTTCTGCTCAGCGACAGGTGAAGCGCGTGAATATAATCAAATAGCCGAGTGGTTTGGGTCGTACCTGCTTTAACCGACTCATATTTGCTCTCCGGGACAGCAGATTGGAAGCTTATTTGAGTTGTTATAGTTCGAGATAGCTGCACATTTCAAAAGAAGATACGTATACGGGTCCGCCTCGGTTGGAAAGTTGAAGACGGTTTTGACAAAGTTTTGACATGGGTTCACGTGAAGAATAGAAGAATTACGAATCTGCTAGCACGAGGCCAAACAAGGCACGTCATCACGCGCACAGGCGCCCTCTCGCCAGCGGTCCGGCGCCTGCATACTGCAAAGTAGATCTTAAATAAACCTTAACCATAGAATAGGGTTATAATACGTGTCGATCTCGGATTACTTTTAGGCAGGTATCAAAAGTGAGACGGCGAACTCCAGTGAAAGGTCCGATGGGGTACAAAGGCTCGGCTTATATTTCCGAAATCCCGTCGACGTCAAGGGCGCCGGCATCCATACCAAGTAGTTATATCCGTGATTACTACCTGTGGAGCTCCCACCTTCGATGCGGGCAACCAATCTCTACCCTGAATAGCGGAGAGTTTCCGGGACACTCCCGGTGGGGGTAGCTTGATTCTTTTCTATGTGCGCCGTGCTCAGCATCGTAGACGAGCACCCATATCTGTGCAGACATAGACCCTTTTTAAATTTGGGTACCACGGAGAAAAAAAGTAGATACTGTAGCATGCGCAGCACCCCCTCCGCTCAGTTCCACTTCTCCTGGGCATACAGCCCCAGTGCCGCATTCGCGAGCACAGCGGTATACGTCCCAACATCCGCACTGCTATAGTTCTTCACCGTCTGAACGCTATTCAGAATCTGCAACAGCTGCGCCTCAATGAAGTCCACGAATACGAGATCAATGGGCGTCGCGTCCGTCACATTCGGTGGCGTGGAGCCGATAAAGTCAGGGGAGGAGAAGTACGGCATGGGCGCGTGCAGCGTGTCGTCGCCTATACCCGGGCAGGACTGCAACACCAGAAGAAGAAAGGGTCAGTCAGGTACCGAAGGGAACGGGAGGGAGAGATAAGATAAGATGTGGGAAATCACGCACGTCGTTCGTGACATAGCCCAACGTCAGATTCCCCGCCGCGCGCCGCTCGGCTCCCCCCGCCCGCGCGTCCATCTCCCGCAACCACTCCCCGTACCTGCCCTCCACCCACCCCCGGCCCCACATCTCGCTTTCCCGCCCGTCCAACGCGCGGCGCCCGTTCGCCCCGGCGTTGTTCAGCGCGGGCAGCACGGCGTTCGCGACGCTGGCGGTGACGTTCGCGATGTAGAGGAACGCATCCGGGAACGGCGACGCAGTGAGCTGGTCGTTCTTGGTGAACGGCCCGCCGTAGACGTCGAAGCGCTGCGAGCCGGAGTTGGTGATGATAACGTTGGGGATGGATGCGCGCGTATTGTTGATCGCGAGTGCAACGGGGAGGGCCTGTGGTCGTTCATTAGCTTTCCGCTGAAACACCGTTTGTGAAGATGGGTACTCACCTCTTGCGCGAACAATGTCAGCACCGAGTTGTCCGATGGGTACGGCGAGCTATCCCACATCGTCAGCCACTGTAGAGCACCAAGAAGAAGAGCAACTAACCGGCTGAGCGTGTAGTCTTGGGGCGCAGTCCCGAACAAGAAGCTCAGATCAAAGCTCGCTGCAAGCTTGTTCAGCCCGCTCGTAATTAACCTGCCCAGCGGGGTGTCGAACGTGCGGTTCGAGATGCCTGCGTGGTACTGTCCACCATATCCAGATTTCGTCAGTTCCAGTTCCCTCTCCCCAGGCTGCAGCAAATGAACAGACAGACACACCTCGAACGTAACGCGATTCGGATCCAAATACCGCCTGCTAAAGTTCAGCGGCCCCGTCCCATTACTCTTCCCGCTCCCACTCCCCCCGCCCTTCTTCGCGGACTTATCAAAGTCCATGCTCAACCACCCCACAGTCTCCATATACCGCCCGCTCTCCAGACTCATGCTCCGCCCGTCCAGCTGGTTGCAGTCCCGTATATGCGTGTGCCCGCCCAGTATGACAATCGGAGTGTACGGGTGCACCTTCCGCACCGCGTCGAACACCGCCGGCCAGTTGTCCTCGCTCACGGGCATGTGCCCCGCGAGCACGAACACGTCGGGCGCCTCGGCGATGGCGGCGAGGAACCACGGCTCCGCGACCATGCTCGCGACGGGCTGCACGGTGGTGTTGGCGTCGTTGCCGGTGAAGTCGAACAGCACGCCGAGGGCGGTGACCTTGCGCCCGCGGGCGGTGGTGAATTTGCGGAAGAGGGAGCCGACGGGGCGGCTCGCGCCGTTGACGGTGATGTTCACGTTCGAGGTGAGGTAGCGCCCCGGGATCTGTGGCACAAAGTTGGTGTGCATGTCGAGGGTGTTGTTGTAGATGTACAGCTCGTGGCTGTGGGTTGGTTAGCGTTGGTGTTAGCGTCAGTTCCTTGTTTCTTCGTGGGGTTGGTATGCGCGAGTGCTTGACTTACTTCCCGATGGCCATGATGTCGTACGGCAACTTCAGCACAAACTCGTTCGCCTGTGGGGTGTGGAGAGCCTTCGGTTAGCGCTAATGAAACATGGCACGTGGACAGAAAGCGTGCACATGCACGGTTCTGGAAGGAATTGGAACACTGACATCATGCGCGTCCACGCCCCCGGCCGGATACCCGTCCGTCACCCCAGTCCCGTCATGCAGGTCCCCGCTGTCGACGAGCAGGAGATCGACGCCCTTTTCGGCAGCGAGGGCCTTCATGTGCGTCACGAAGGAGGAGAAGTCGCCGAAGTCGCCGCTGCGAGTAAGAGGTAACAGGTTAGCGTTAAGATCATGTGCGTTTGAGATGGTGCGCGGCCCGGGTTGGAGATAAGGAGGTCCGAGGAGGGGAGGGGAAGAGACGAATTGCAGACGAAAGGGAGACGAAGTAGGCGAATGATAGGGGCACTAGGAAGAAGGAAGGAAGAAGGGACATGGAAGAAGGGACACACCTGTAGTTCGGCTCGGGGAACGAGGGCTTCTGGTGCCCCAGGAGCCAGCCGTGCGAGTCGGTTGTGTGGACTGTGATAAGCGTAAATCGTCGTTAGTATCGGAGCACCGACACTATCTCGGGGGGCCGGAAGCAGGGGAACACGCGCGAATGATACTTACTGATATTGAGATCGCCCCACTCGAGCGCCCTGGTCGGCGGGGTCAGCGGCGCCGTCGGGTATGCGCGGCGTTGTAGCGCGTGGGTATGGTCATGGTCGTC
>KV417939.1:0-27954 GCA_001630335.1 Athelia psychrophila
CTTTCGCCAAGAGCGGCAAGAAAGACTCCCTGGGGCCCGATGTGCTGGCGCCCGCCGCCCGCGCAACAACCACATTCATTTCTCGTGCATGCAGTGCCTATTTGCCATTCTTGGGCAGTTCTACTGTAATGTCACTACGCAGTGTGACTCGCGCTCTGGTTAGCCCGCGGAATATCTCGCCTATCATCTTAACACGGTTTCTGGATCCTATGCCCAGGGAAGATTCTTGATTCTGTCTAGCTTGCATCCAGCCATATATGTTCACGGAAAGCCTTGCGGTCGCGGCGAGAAATTGTGCATATCGACCATGGAGCGATCTGAATGCTGGCATGCATTTATGGGCAGGCTGAGGTGGGGTATCTTCCGAGGGTTGCGTTCATGCGATAGGGATCTCAATTATTAGAGCAGATCAGAACAACATTCCCTCTGGCTCGGATATTCTAGGACATCAAACTGCTTCACACATACATCTACATCATCCGCTGGCGGGATGTGTGCGTATTTCCTTCCTGTGTGGTGTGAAGGATGCATCGACAAGGCCTTGCTTGCCGTGGGCTGTGATTTCGAGGGTTCAAACTTCTCAGACGGTTAAACAGACCCAGCTGCTCGGCTCTATCGCTTTCCCATTTGGTGATCCGCGCACACTGTACAGGGCGTCGTGTTTTCTAGGCCAGCTGCGCTCCCACAGCCCGTTGTTTAAATACAGCAGCTGTTTCGAAATGGAAATGTATACCATCTGCGTACAGCGCAACCATGATTTTCGTCATTCTCTTACTTCACTGTCTAAATACGTTGTACGCCGATGCTCTCCCAACGCCCCCAACGCCCCCAACTATTAGCTCCATTATAGCCGGTTTCGTCAACATTTCCCCCTCGTGCGGGGCCTTAGGCTCCTGTCGAGAGCTCTCTAGCATCATCAAGAGCTGCTTCGCCACCATCTACGCTTGCGCATGGGTCGCACGGCACCCGGATGTTCCTTCCCCGAGCTGGCGTTGGTGGAGAACGCTAGCCTTTGCTGCAATGGAGACGATTGGTATTCTGATCGTGCCGGACATGTTGCTCATCACCGCAGCACTGCAATACAGATTCGCGGGTGCATTGGTGACGGGGTTGAACATCGTTCCCGAGGATGCGGAGCGGGAGAAGGAGACGAGCCCAGTGGGAGAGGGAGATGACAGCGGCGTTGTTGACCAAGATGTGCGCGATTTCGCCGAGCAGTGGCGCGAAGGAAAGGACCAATCAGCATCCCCTGAAAAGCGACGTGGTGAGTGGATCATCAGTACGGTGGCATTGCGTGGTCTCACTCAACTCGATGATAGATTACACCAGACAGGATGGGTTCTTCGTTGGCATGGGGGGTTTACATTTCTACCGCGGGAATGAACCCATTCGACCCCTCACGATCAAGGATGTCACAGACCTCGCCAAGCATGATATCTTCGTAATACCGCTCTCGCGTGATATCGACGACCGGAGCAAATCGAGCTGGATAACGAAATTCGTGGCCCTTGTACAGACGGTCTCGTTTGCGACACAATGCATTACGAGATTGGCACTGCACCTGCCCACCACCGAGCTGGAACTCACTGCGCTCGCCTATACCACGGTCACCGTACTGGCGTACTTGATCTGGTGGGATAAACCGGTCAATATCGGCAGTCCCGTTCGGTTAGTGATTGAAGCCTCCACTGAAGATGGAGCGACTCAGGCACCCGTCAACAAGGGTTTTATTGGACGCATCTTCAAGCGCTACAGCGAAATGTGGCGAGCAATCCTCTTTACTACCAAGCGGCAGTCAGCTGCAGACATCCGTGCCCGCTTGATATTCATCGCAGTCACCACAGCGTTGATGTCGGGGTTCGGGGCCATCCACTGTATTTATTCGTGGGCTCCGTTTGCACGTTATTGGCATGGCCAGGAAACACCATACAACTACAGTGCAATGGCTATCACAATCTGGCCCGTCTGCATGGGAATATGCTCCACGCTTGGAACCCTCATGACTCTATGGGACGGCCAATATTACCCCTTCGCTCGTGCATTAGTGGAGTGGTTGCTTATATTTGCTTCGTCTGTTATTATGTTTTTTTACGAGGGGGCTCGACTTAACTTAATTATTTGCGCGCTCAAAGTTTTCGACACTCCCCAGGACCCCGGTATATATCAGGCACTCGTTTGGGATACGTACATGCCCAATATTTAGCGGATGGTCCTATGTCTACTTTTCTTTAATCTCCTACTTGACAAGAACGATTGGCTATTTACTCTCCGATGTATATATATGAGGTCATCTATTTAACGTTTTTGTAAGCATTCTCACACTCATTGATATCCATGCGTCACTTCTCATATATCATATCAAACCGAGACATCCAATGCTTGCGTTCCTCCAAGCTTACAGCGCTTTCGGAAACTAAATGAACTGGCTTATAAATAACTAGCAGAGGCCCGTGCTTCGCTACGGGCATTATGCTCAGTCTTTAGATCATCGGCTTTTGTCAGTGAGTGCCGCGAGAAATCTGATTGTTAGTAGCATTTGACTGCTGAGAAGTAAGATGCGACTGTTGAAGATGATTGCAGCGGTGCAGTACCCGATACATCACCTGTGCACCCGTGCACCCGTAGCATACCCGCAAGATTGATAGCAGCAGAAAGGATGTCAGAAAAGCGAATTGAAGGAGAGAGGATAAACATCAGCCACGCACCAGTGGCCGCTCGTTCGCCGCTCGCCGATTTGACTCGCCGGTTTGTCTCGGCGGTTTGTATCATGTGACTGAGGTCTCATGTGACTGAGCTCTCATGTGACTGAGCTCCTTTAGATATATGGTTTTTTGCGTGCGCGTGACGTCGCGTCACCTGCCCGATCGGGAAACACCGTCAGTAGCGCCGCATCTCACCATCGTGACCATGGACGCCAGCTACTCCAAATCCCCTGTACCACCGGTACCACTCGCGGTGTCGAGCGCGTCGACCAGAAGTGCGCCGCCGTCGTGTCCTAGCGATCACACCGTCCCACTCTCGTCCGACGGCAGTCCGATCCCCTCCAACATCACCCACTGAGAGTCCTCGGTGGACAGATCCCCGAACTTGACCCATACGCACACGATTCTGCCGCACTCCAACATCAGCGACACCCTCCAATTCCTTGCACATCGCTCGGAACCTCGCATTCAGGACTGCAGTTCCTTTCAAATCTGGGCCGAACATGAACCGGAACACGAACCAGAAGTCCTCTGGGCACTGCTGACTCTCTAGGGCGTTGGCCAGCGAAGCATGGCCACGAACCTGCTCAAGACGTACAACGTCGTCCTGCAGGCGGTCTTCCCCGAGTCCACGCCCCCCTTGCTCTTCGGCCAGCCCCTCAAGGCCAAGGTCCACGAGCACGCCCTCGTCCTGCGCGCCATCCACGCCTCCCCGTCACCCCCTCCTTAGCCGCATCCGAGCAGCTCGCGACGCTTTGCCACGCGAAGGAGGACCTCGTGCGCGAGGTGTACACGGCCCCGGTACCCCTACCCCACAAGCAAACCGGTCCTCAGCGCACACCCGCGCAACCTCTCCCCATTCTTCGCCAAATGCGCGCCCTCGCACACCCCGGGAACGACACACGGCAGTACTCACAGAGGTGCATAACTAAGAGGCGGAGATCAATCGATGGGACATTTCGGTCAACTTTACGCGTCGCATATCAAACTTGAAGGGCTGTCATTTGCACCTTTCGGCTCACGGCGACCATGTCCCATACTCCCTCGTCGTTCCGGCTGCTGGCCAAGAGCAGCCATGCTACCCGCAGCGACAGCAGCTCCCTCAAAACACAAGCAACATGCCCCGCACGAAAATAGCACGGAAACCCCCTACGCGGCCCACCGACCCGGTCATTGAAGCTACTACTACCAAGTCACTCGGCGATGGCGAGCTCACCTTCATCCACCGCGCCCCGCCCACCGCACCCTCCTGATCACATGTTAAGTTCGCCACTACGAATCGGCGTGCAGCTTCACAGTCTCACTGCGGCCAAACGGCCCTAAAGGCGCTCTTATTGGCATGGAATTAGCAAGATCACGCCACGGACCACGTTCAAAGATTATTTGGGCCTGTAGATGTGCAATGTGCATAATGGAGACAGACCTAGGAATGACCCCTTTCTACCCCTACATTCGCATTGACGCTTGCTTCCGCGTGACGTTGGCATGGAATGTGATGAAAAGGCTGAATCGGTACTTAGCGTACCGGCGCCCTGACCTGGACGCCGATGCTGTATCAAGCTTGATACATGGGCGCCTGCCGAGGTCGCAGTGTAACGAGCCTGTGCGCTCCTTAGGTCGTCTCGCATCCGGACAGATGATCCAGGGACGCCGCACCTTGCGATAAGGTCATCAGACCTCATCGCAAAGTCGTAATGTCCGCACCGGACGAACGGAGGGTCCGAAGGAACATGTGTTCCGACCTATAATCAAGGGTTCTCCCACTGCCCGTTTTACAAATAATGCAGCTGTTTTGAAGTGGGGAAACGTCTATCGCCTGCGTGCAGCGCAATCATGATTTTCATGATTCTCTTGCTTCACTATCTAGCTACATTCCACGCCGACGCTCTGCTGACACCTGCAGCCAACGTCTCCGCTGTAGCTGGTTTCGCCAACATTTCTCCCTCGTGCATTTACCGGTGCCGATTTTCAGGGCCTCGCGAAGGAGAAGGAACGTGCCGGAGTCGATGCTACTGAGGGCGAGAAGTAGAAGGCGGTTGAGGCCCCCCCGCGCCTGCACCTGCACCGGCCGCTGCGAAGTTACCGTTGTCGCCCACCCCGCGCAAGGCCGGCTCTAGCGACCCAATGTACCACCCCGCCATGCTGCACCCCATGACGTCTAACACTAACGCGGTCGCCACCAACCTTATCACTACTTATCTGTCTTATTTTATGTCTTATTTTGTCTGAGCCGTCTGAGTGTAAAATCATTGTCTTATATTGTCTTATATCAGACATATAAGGGATTTAAGACAGTTAAGGAGCGTTAAGGAATTTAACATCTTACTGATGGCCTGCGCTGCATGTCGTTAAAGTTGCCAAAGCTTAGGTGGTGGTCCTCCATGTGGTGATTGGGATCCTGCCACGTAGGTTTGGGAGTCGATTGTTAAAGTTCGCGCCACATTGAAAATGGCGATAGCATAGTGGGATAAGGGGAATAAGGAGCAAACGCGATAGCGTTTCTACATAGATACATACAATATATATATCAGTCCATAAGCGAAATAAGCGAAATAAGAGTAACCGTCAACATAGAAACAGCGGCGAACTCGGCGTTCGCACCATATAATACAAATATAATATCATAACATCGATGTCATGAATTTGAGTTCCAGGAACTTCCAGCCGCCCCTTGCGTACAAGCATTGCAATCAGCTGTCGGAAACAGTGGCTGCTACTGGGCATCGATGATCGCGCCAGCACTGCCTTTCCCTGCACGATGTGCATGCTAGCGCCCGTGCCTTGCCCGTGCCCCACACTTCAGTTCATATCTTGTACCTGCATTACTTACTGGCCATTCTACTGATGCTGCCCGGTGTGACTTGTGCTCTGGCTAGCCTCAGGTGGCGTATCTCACTCATCATCTTAACACGTTTCCTCGCCCCTGGGTGCCTGCCCAGAGAAGTTTTTCTATTCCATCTGGCTTGCATCTAGCCATCTATGCTCACGGAAAGCCTTGCGGCCGTGGCGATAAATTGGGTGTATCGACAATAAGCAACCTTGCATTTATGGCAGGCTGTGTCGGATATCTTGAGACTTGCGTTCATGCGATGGGGATCTCATCAGAGCATATCAGAGCAACATTCCGTCTGGCTCAGATATTCTAGGACATTAAACCACTTCACACATACATCTAGTACATCATCCGCTGGCGGGATGTGTGCGTATTTCCTTCCTGTGTAATGTGAAGGATGCATCGATAACATGATCATAAGGTTTTGCTTGCTGTGGGCTGTGATTTCGAGGGTTCTAACTTCTCAGACGGTTAAACAGACCCAGCTGCTCGGCTCTATCGCTTTCCCATTTGGTGATCCGCGCACACTGCACAGGGCGTCGTGTTTTCTAGGTCAGCTGCGCTCCCACCGCCTATTGCTTAAATACAGCAGCTGTTTCGAAATGTAAACATCTACCATCTGCGTACAGCGCAATCATGATTTTCATCATTCTCTTCCTACACTCTCTAGCTACATTGCACGCCAACGCTCTGCCGACACCTGCAGGCGCCGTATCCGTTGCAGGCAGTTTCGTCAACCTTTCTCCCTCGTGCAGGGACTTGGGCTCCTGTCGAGAGCTCTCTAGCATCATCACGAGCTGCATCACCACCATCTTCGCTTGCGTATGGTTTGCACAACACCCGGATGTTCCTCCGAGCTTGCCTGGGCTGGCCAAGCTAGTCGATACTGCAAGGAAGACAATTGTTCTTCTGATCATTCCGGATAGGATGATAGTCAACGCAATATTACAGTTCCTAGCCGCGGGTGCGTTGGCGAAGGAGTTGAATGACATTCCCGAGAAAGCAGGGCAGGAGAAGAAGACGGGCCCAGAGGGAGTGGCAGGTGGTGGCAGCGAGGTTGACAGATATGTGCTCACCCGGCAGCGGCATGAAGAAATGGACGGACCAGGCACAGCATCCCCTGAAAAGCGACGCAGTAAGTGGATTATCAGTACGGTGGTATTGCGTGGTCTTACTCAACTCGATGATAGCCTACACGAGACGGGATGGGTTCTTCGTTGTCATGAGGGGTTTACATTTCTACGGAAGCGACAATACCCCCATTCGACCCCTTACGATCAAGGATGTCACAAACCTCGCCAAGCGTGGTATCTTCGTAATACCATCCACGGATGAAATCGACGACCGGAGCAAAGCGAGCTGGACAACGAAAGGACTAGCCCTTATACAGACGGTCTCGTTCGCGGCACAATGTGTTGCGAGATTGGTACTGCGCTTGCCCACCACAGAGCTGGAGCTCACTGCGCTCGCCTATACCACGATCACCGTAGTGGCGTACTGTTTCTGGTGGCATAAACCGGTTAGCATCGGCACCCCCGTTCGGGTGCCTATACTCGACACTCAGGCTACGGTCGTAGTCAAGCCCAGGCTTATGGACCAGTTTCACAAGAACATTTGGCGAGAGTGGTCATTAACATTCTATACCAAGCGGTCAATTGCACGCATCCGTCGTCCCTTGCTGCTAATTGCAATCACCACGGTGTTGGCGTCGGCGTTCGGGGCCATCCACTGCATTTATTTGTGGACTTCGTCCGGCTATTGGCGTGACCAGAATACATGGTACAACTACAGTGCAATTGTTGTCACACTCATGCCCGTCGCCATAGGAGTATGCTTCACGCTTATATTCCTCATGTCGATGGGGAACAGAAAGTACATGGTCATTCGGGTATTGGTGCGGTTGTTTATGATTGCGCTTTTTATTATGGGTTTTGCCTACGAGGTGGTTCGATTTAGCTTATTTTATTTCGCCCTCGCAGCTTTCGTGTTTCCACAGGACCCCGCTGTCTATCAAGTACCCGTTTGGTCTACGCATATGCCCAATATTTAGCGGATGATTCTATGTCTACTTTTCTTTAATCTCCTAGTACTTGACAAGAACGACTGGCTATTTACTTTCAGATGTATATTTCACGCTTTTGTAGGCATTCTCGCACTTGTTAATATTCATCCGTCACTTCTCGCGGTAGGTGTGTCAAACCGAGACGTCCAATCCGCAGTTGAAGTTGAACAACTCGCATGTGTTGACAAATTTCACATGGGTGGCTGCGCTAGTCCTGTGGTACAGTAAGCGCGCCCATGCTTCGTGTCCAAACACTGACGTAAGCAAATCGGATCCCAGAGGTAGAATATCTCTGATTCTTTCCTCCTGATCGCAACTTCGGCAGGGGGTTAATTCTACCTGAGAAAAGTCAATCGTAATAGTACATAGGAGTGTTTGGAGAAAAAAATTATGGCGAAAGGTTAGGAACTTGCTGAGACGGCCGAGTGCTGGTGAGGTTGTGAGCACTCGGATGCTCACTGTAATAGCCTGAGAGCATTTGGGGAGCTCGGAAAAATAGCAGTGGATAGATTAGCATATGATATTGTGTGTTTAAAAAAATTGGAATGATTGAGGACGAATTAAGGACGAGAGGTGGATTCGGCGCGGCTAATACACCAGAATACACCGGAAGTGACGCGTCTAATTGTAGCGACTCCGATGGACTCTGCTTGTCGTCTTGCCTGGCTCTCTTGGCGATATGTATGTGTGACCAGTACACTAAGGGGGTATATGTACACCTATGAACGAATATTTTACACATAGACTGCCATAGCAAGTGGTGAAACGAGGAGTTGAAGCAAGAACGCGACGCGATTATGGGTCCACACGTGACTTGCTTACATCAGTGCACCCGCCCACGAAATGCCGAGCTTACCAACCCCCACCACCACCAACAGACTACAGACGAGGTACGAGTCAGTTGTAGTAATACTAGTAGTATGTCTTGGAGAGACTATGGCTGCGCGACACTGCCCCCGACGCGTATTAAACGGATGCACCTCTCCGATGCTCATCCTCCTCAATAACTGAATGGCAACCCAACTCCTGCGCACTCGGGTCATTGTAATCGGGGGCGGCTTCTCTGGCCTCGCGACGGGCGCGCAGCTCAAGAAGCAGCTCGGCCTCGACGACTATGTGATCTACGAGCGCTCGCCCGAGTACGGCGGGACGTGGTGGGCTAACCGATGTGAGTACTCTAACTTATATCCGCACAATAGTCACTAATGTTGATATTAATGACCTGCAGAGACCCTGGCTGCGGGGTAGACGTCCCCTCGATCTTCTACTCGCTCTCTTTCGCGCCGAACCCCGATTTCGCGCAGCTCTTCCCCCAGCAGGCCGAGATCCTCGCGTACATCAGGTCCGTCGCGCGCAAATTCGGCGTCGACCGCAAGATCACGCTCAACACGAGCTGGGACGGCGGCGTCTAGAGCGAGGAGACCAGCACGTGGTCCGTGCGGCTGTCGAATGTCCTCACCGGCGAGACCTTTGTGCAGGAGTGCGACGTGCTGATCACCGCCGTCGGCGGGCTTGTCAACCCCAACCCATGCACCATCCCCGGCCTCGCATCCTTCGCCGGGCCGGTCATGCACACCGCCCAGTGGGACCCCGCAGTCCCCATCGAAGGGAAGAACGTCGTCGTGCTGGGGAACGGCTGCTCCGGCTCGCAGCTCGTCCCCGCCATCGCCCCTATCGCGCAGAACGTATTCCAATTTGCGCGCTCCCCGCAGTTCTACTTCCCGCGCGCGAACCCGACCATCCACCCCGCCGTGAAGTGGGCGTTCAGATGGGTGCCGGGCCTGATGCTCGCCGTGCGCTGGCTGCTGTTCCACATCCTCGAGCGCAGCTTCGGCCAGTTCTACACGACCCCGCGCGGGGACCGGCAGCGCGCGAAGGAGAAGGCGCTGAGCGACGCGTACGTGGAGAAGACCGCGCCGAGGGCGTATTGGGGGCTGCTGAAGCCGCGCTACAAGGTCGGGTGCAAGCGCAAGGTGTACGACCCGGGCTACCTGGCGTCCCTGCACAGGGAGAACGTGCACCTCACGGACGACGCGGTGGTGCAGATCGGGGAGAGGGAGGTGGTCACGGCGAGCGGGACGCGCTATCCGGCGGACGTGATCGTCCTGGCGAACGGCTTCGTGACGGGCGACCTCAACATAAACATCATCGGCCGCGGGGGCGCCACGACCAAGACGCACTGGGCAAAGTATGGCGGGGTCGAGGCGTACAAGACCACTGCGCTCTCCGATTTCCCAAATTTCTTCATCGTTTTCGGGCCGAATGCTGCCAGCGGGTAAGTGGCGAGCCCTTCCCTCCCGTCTTTTGTTTTCCCCCTGGATTGTATTTGAATATACCGCTGATGCCCACGCCCGCCTCACAGCCACACATCCGTCCTCTTCTCGATCGAGACCACCATCGACCTCATCATCCGCCTCGCGCGCCCCGTCCTCGCGCGCCACCCATCCGCGTCCGCCGTGTGCGTCAAGCCCGAGTACGAAAAGGCGTACTCGGAAGAAGTGCAGAGCGCGCTGCGCGACCGCGTGTGGGCGGACTGTAAGAGCTTCTACCGCGACGCGACGGGGTGGAACTTTGCGGTGTACCCGTGGTCGTCGTATACTATGTGCGTGCCCAGTTCTGCCCCTCATATATGTGCTAGCTTCTTCGTCCCCTTGCTGATTGTGGCGTATAGGTGGTGGCAGGCGCGTTTTCCGGATATGAATGCGTGGGCGTATACTAAGAGCCCGGCGAAGACTGAGTGAGCGGTGCCCAATTGAGGTATTAGTTTAATAGTGAGTTCTATCTTTCTTTTTTCGTGAACGGTGATTGTGCGGTTGTGCTGACCACGCTGCGTGTTGCTTAGATTTTAGATCATTCCCAGCGCCGTTCAAATATGACGCGTCGCAAGTTGTCCTGTTTATTTGCTTTGTTGTATATTCGCTGTGACGCTGATTGTATTTTCCTCCTGTACGCCCAGTGTAAAGGGTTTAAACATTGGAGAAATGCAAACTTTATTGCTATCATTGCGCCTTCTTCCTCAAATCGCCATCTTTCCGTCCCTCAATAATATCGAATCGGCCAAGGTGTACTGACGGCGGCGTCGACTTGGAGGCGCATATCTAATCTTTGGCGAGCCTTCGCTCCTTTCCGTTCATCCTTGCTAATTCCACTCGTACCTCCACATCCCCGTGCTCTTCTCCAGCGGGGCCAGCATCACACTAATCATCATCATCCGTGGCCTGCGTGCTGCACGAGCGCGGTCTAATTCAGGCGGCGTTAGGAGAAGGGCGTAGAATGGCGGACTGCGGAGTGTGAATCGTGGATTGTGGATTGCGCATAGGAGCTTTTAATACTGCGGCAAAACCTTCGCGGCGTATCCGTGGTCGTCGTGCACCGTGCCAATGCCTCCTCTGTTCTTTTTTCTATTTTTTTTTCTTACTTCTTTCCCTTGCAGGGCGCAGATGAAGGCGGGAGGGCTTCCCCGATACGAAGGCGTGGGGGCCGGAAAAACCAAAAACCAAAAACCCAACCGGTCGTCAAAAGCCAAAAATCAATTCATGGCGCCTCATTACGGGCGCCAGTCTATATCACACGAAGAAAACAGTACGGATCTAGCTTTAGTATACATACGTAGATTTACTCTACCATAGGGAGCAGCTCCCCCATGGAGTATAATCAAAGATTCCAAAAAAAAGGCGTGGGGGCCTGCTTTTCGGGGGTGGTCCCTAAACAACAAGTCAGTTTATGGCTCTTCATTCGTGAGCTCGATTTGGGGCCGACGGTGCTGTGTGTCACAGTGTGTGTCTTGTCTAAGTGGCGGCAGGCGCACTTTCCCGCGCCGAGGCCCAAGGTCGCAATGATGCAGAATGTTGCGTTTGTTGTTACATAATTTATTTTCTGCCAAAACTGTTCGCCGTGCGCACCCACGGACCATGGGTTTTTATATCCCGGTTGATGTTACCCTGTCTGCAGGCCCCGGGGAAGAAGTGGTGATTTGGTGGTGGTCGTGAAAGCCCTGGACTTTTGATTGGCACATCATGGTCGACGGAAGCTAGAAGGATCTACTTCGGCAGAGACAACAGCCAAGAACATTGTCCTGGCCCAGTGGAGTTTCTCCATTCCATCTAGTTTGCATCTAGCCGTATATGCTCAAGGAAAGCCTTGCGGCTGCGCCGTTGCCGTGAGAGAGATTGCTCATATCGACAATCAAGCAATCTACAAGCTGGCATGCATTTACGGGCAGGCTGTAAGTACGGTGGTGGGCATCGAGGAGTGATAGGTATCTTCAGGGGCTAGCGTTCATGCGATGGGGATTGCGGCTGCGCCGCTGCGGTGAGAATTTGAGCATATCGCCCATCAAGTCATCTAAAAGCTGGCATGCATTTAAGGGGCTGTGGTGGGGTGTCTTCCGAAGCTTGTGTTCATGCGATAGGGATCTCAAATATTAGAGCAGATCAGAGCAACACTCCCTCTGGTTCGGATATTATGGTTATCAAACTTCTTCACACGGATGTCTACATCATATCCGCTGCGTGTTTCCTTTGTGAACAACATAAGTTTATCAATAGAGCGCCGATTTTCGTGGATTCAGCCTACCAGAAAGCCAAAGGATATAAGTTAAGTATAAGCGTTACAATCAGAGGCAAAGCTAACAGCGACACGCGCTCGGTAGCAGAAGCTTCAAAGCCCTTTCTATCACCAACCGAGCTCTCAGCACCTCCGTTTATTACCTGAGCACCAAGCCTTGGACGAGGATGCGAGTATCACGTCTTTTGCGAGCTTACGAGCATTCTGCTGTGTTTTTCGAGCTTCCCGTCCAATTGACAATTGTACACTTGCCAGCTTAGGCTGCTCGCGAGAAAATCAACATTCCAATCTACGATCGGTTGCGATGCTTGCACGCCTTGACCGCGCACTGCCTCGACCAACCTATGCCATACCAAGCTACACCCAAGTCCCCGATGGCGACAAGGCCACCCTGAGGCTTGTCCGGAAGGTACGTTTGCAGTCACGTTATCTAATCGCAGTTCATTCAGTTCGAAGTCGAGATGAAGGGCAATTGGCGTCCATCTGCGCTTCCCGTTTCATCGACGTCGTTGACTCGGCATTCGACTCGATCAACGACCCTTCTGATGGCGTCGACGCGCTCGCCAGCCCTGCAGTATGGCACGTGCTCCGTCCTGCCAACGGCCCTTTCGCCAAGAGCGGCAAGAAAGACTCCCTGGGGCCCGATGTGCTGGCGCCCGCCGCCCGCGCAACAACCACATTCATTTCTCGTGCATGCAGTACCTACTTGCCATTCTTGGGCCATTCTACTGTAATGTCACTGCGCAGTGTGACTCGCGCTCTGGTCAGCCCGCGGAATATCTCGCCTATCATCTTAACACGGATCCTGGATCCTATACGCAGGGAAGATTCTTGATTCTGTCTAGCTTGCATCCAGCCATATATGTTCACGGAAAGCCTTGCGGCCGCGGCGAGAAATTGTGCATATCGACCATGGAGCGATCTGAATGCTGGCATGCATTTATGGGCAGGCTGTGGTGGGGTATCTTCCGAGGCTTGCGTTCATGCGAAAGGGATCTCAAATATTAGAGCAGATCACAGCAATATTCCATCTGGCTCGGATATTCTAGGACATCAAAGTGCTTCACATACGTCTACATCATCCCCTGGCGGGATGTGTGCGTATTTCCTTCTTGTGCGATGTGAAGGATGCATCGACAAGGCCTTGCTTGCCGTGGGCTGTGATTTCGAGGGTTCTAACTTCTCAGATGGTTAAACAGACCCAGCTGCTCGGCTCTATCGCTTTCCCATTTGGTGATCCGCGCACACTGCACATGGTGTCGCGTTTTCTAGGCCAGCTGCGCTCCCACCGCCCGTTGTTTAAATACAGCAGCTGTTTCGAAATGGAAACGTATACCATCTGCGTACAGCGCAATCATGATTTTCGTCATTCTCTTGCTTCACTATCTAGCTACATTGCACGCCGATGCTCTCCCGATACCCGCATCTGTCAGCTCCGCTGTAGCCGGTTTCGTCAACATTTCTCCCTCATGCGGGGCCTTAGGCTCCTGCAGAGAGCTCTCTAGCATCATCAAGAGCTGCATCACCACCATCTTCGCTTGCGTATGGGTTGCACAGCACCCAAATGTTCCTCCTCCGGAGTTAGCTGGGCTGAAGCCATTCTTGGCTGTATTAGGCACGATTAGTGTTCTGATCTTGCCGGATGAAATGCTGTTCAGAGCAATAAGAGAGTTCATATCTGCGGGTGCAGTGGCGAAGGAGCTGAATGCAATAGAGGCGAAGAAGCATGCAATAGAGGCGATGAAGAATGCAGTAGAGGCGACGAAGAAGCCAGACATTGAACCTAAACAGCGCAGTGAGTGGATCATGCTATTCAAAGCGATAATAGAGTTCATAAATGCGGGTGCAGCGGCGGAGGAGTTCAATGCAATACTAGAGGCGAAGAAGAAGACATACATTGAACCTGAACAGCGCCGTGAGTGGATCATGCTATTCAAAGCAATAACAGAGTTCATATCTGCGGGTGCAGTGGCGGAGGAGTTGAATGCAATAGAGGCGAAGAAGAAGAGAGCGAAGAAGAAGGTACCTGAACTGCGCAGTGAGTGGATCATCAGTACGGTGTCATTTCGTGGTCTCACTTAACTCAATAATAGAATACACCAGAAAGGAAGGGTTCTTCGTTGTCATGGAGGGTTTGCAATTCTATAACGGAGACAGGCCCATTCGAACCGTCACGATAGAGGATATCAAAGACCTCGCCGAGCAGAATATCTTCCCAACAATACCGCGCGCGGATGAAATCGACGACCGGAGCAAAGCGAGCTTGATAACGAAAGGAATAGCCGTCATACAGACGGTCTCGTTTGCGACACAGTGCATTGGGAGATTCGCACAGCGCCTGCCCGTTACAGAGCTGGAACTCACTGCGCTCGCCTATACCGTGGTCACCATACTGGCGTACATCATCTGGTGGCAGAAACCGGTCAATATTGGCGTGCCCGTTCGGGTGAAGTTAGATCCCCACGCTAGGCCTAGAACTGTGGAGGAGCTCGATATGAACAGATACGGCCAAATCATGGAATCATACCTCTTTAAAAAGCGGCCAATTGCAGACACCCGTCGCCACTTGCTGTTAATCGCAGCCATCACGGTGTTGGCGTCGGCGTTCGGGGTCGTCCACTCCATTTATTGGTGCACTTCGTCTGTCTATTGGCAAGTCCAGAATACATGGTACAACTACGGTGTAGTTTTTATTACAATCTCACCCATCGGCATGGGAGCATGCTTCATACTTGGAATCCTCATGTCGATAGGCGACAGCAGACGTTACAAAGTCACTCGTGCATTGGGGTGGTTGATTATGTTTGCCATTTGGGTTCAGATGCTATTCTACGAGATGTCTCGATGTAGCTTATTGTTTTTCGCGCTCACAGCTTTCCTTTTCCCACAGAACCCCGCTGTCTATGAGGTACCCGTTTGGTCTAAGTACCTGGTCTATATTTAGCGGATGGTTTTGTGTCTACGTTTCTTTACACACAATCTCTTACACGACAAGAACGATTGGCTACTCTTACTCAGATGTATATATATGAGGCTAGCTATTTTGTACCTATTTCACGCTTTGTAAGGCATTCTCGCACTCATTAAATTCATGCATCACTGTAGGGTGGCGTTCGACTAGTCCCCGCTAACTTTGTACAGCAGAAATAGCACCCGAGGAAATGGGTCTTTTTCTTATTCCTCTGGTGAAAATGCTTGTATTACTATTCAGAACCTTTTCATCAGAGGGATTAGAGTGTATTTGTTAACACTTTTATGCTCAAACGACGAGAAATATGAAGCTCCACTTGATGTAAAACAAAGCCCCACTTAATGTAAAACGAAACTTCACTTCATGCAAAACTAATACCCACCACCGTGGTTTGAACAGCTCACCCTTTGTATACACCCTTCTGCCTGCCGCTACTGGGCAACCCACCGTGTTGAGAAACTTGTTGTAAACTTGCCGGCATATAGTTCTCCACCACATGCACCGGCTTCCCGATACATGATGTTCGCCCTTGTAAAGTACAAACACTGCAGTGAGCACGAGAACACAAGCACGCGGCTGACAAGAGAGGATCAGCAAAGAGTGGCTTTGCAGCATCTCTCCCGCACATGAAAATATTCTGAAGCCCCACTTAATGTAAAACGACGCCCCACTTGATGTAAAAAAACGGTCAAAAAAGTGTTAACAAATACACTCTATTGTTAAAATTGTCAAAATTGGGGGAGATATAAACTCTCACCCTGCGGTGATTTTGCGTACAAGTACCGAGACCCTGATATAGTAATTTGATTATCCTTTTATGGTTAATCTAATATAAGTGGCGGGTTGGTGGCGGGTCACAGTACTCTCCCGCATCCTTATTTTTACATCCCTTTGGCACTATATAAGTACTCAGAAACAGTTGTAGGGTCCCTGATATGATATTCAACTTATTGGAGTCCTCCCCAGCAGGATCCCAGCGGAAATAAAAATCGGATCTGAAGCTCCTCGCGATTTTGCGCGTCACGTGACTAAAGCCACCGTGTACAAAGTTAGCGGGGACTAGTCGAACGCCACCTAGAGCACTGTAGTTACTAGTACTTCTCATAAACGTTAACCGAGACATCCGGATCCAATCCCTGCGCAATCAGGTCTAACACTCCGACCTCGTCTCCTAACACGCGCTCATTAACCGTGATCGACCGTGCGGGCGTCGTGAGTACCGTCAGGATCGATGTGCTCACTGCTGACGAGAAGCAGCCACACCGGCGCTCTGAGCTGTGCGCTCCTCCGTTGCCTCTATGGACGTCAAACGACGGGCCAGCGCTTCCACAAGATCTGTGGGCAACATCATATTTGCCGCATCTCACCGCCATCATGGGCGCCAGCGACTCCAAATCCCCTGTAGCACCACCCGCGGTCGCCGTCGAGCGCGTCGATGAGAAGCGCCCCGCCACCGTGTCCCAGCGATCACACCGCTCAGTTCTCGTCCGACGGCAGTCTTGCGGCAGTCCGATCCCCTCCAACATCACCCACTGGGAGTCCCTGGTGGATGGGTCCCAAACTGGACCCTTACGCACATCATTCTGCAGAACTCCAGCATCAGCGACACCCTCCAATCCCTTGCACGTCGCTCGGAACCTCGCATTCAGGACTGCAGTTCCCTCCAAATCTGGGCCAAACATGAACCGGAACACGAACCAGAAGCTCTCCGGGCGCTGCTGGGTCTTCTCCCGGACGGCGGCCAGCGGAGCATGACGGTGAACCTGCTCAAGACGCACAATGTCGTCCTGCAAGCGGGAATCCCCGAGTCCACGCCCTCCTTGCTCTTCGGCTAGCCCCTCAAGGCTAAGGTCCACGAGCACGCCCTCGTCCTGCGCGGCATCTACGCCTCCCCGACACCCCCTCCTGAGCCGTGTCCGAGCAGCTCGGGACGCTTTGCCACGCGAAGAAGGAGGACCTCGTGCGCGAGGTGTACACGGCCGGTACCCCTACCCTCACAATCAAATCGGTCCTCAGCGCATACCCGCGCAACCTCTCCCTATTCTTCGCTAAATGCGCGTCCTCATGCACCCCGGGATCGACGCACACGGCAGTACTTGTAGGGGTGCATAACTAAGAGGCGGAGATCAATCGACGGGACATTTCGGTCAACTTTACGCATTGCCTGTCAAACTTGAAGGGCTGTCATTTACACCTTTCGGCTCACGGCGACGATGTCCCCTACTCCCTCGTCGTTCCGGCTGCTGGGCAAGCGCAGCTACGCTACCCGCAGCGGCAGCAGCTCCCGCACAAATACAAGCAACATGCCCCGCACCAAATCGCACAGAAGTCCCCTACGCGCCCCACCGACCCGCTCATTGAAGCCACTACCACCAACTCACTCGACGATGGCAAGCTCACCCTCATCCCCCGTGCCCCTCCCCCGTGCCCACGCCCCACTCAACTATCGTGGCACCCTCTTCGCCGCTGCTCCGGCCTCCTGCAGTTGTGATGGGGGCGGTACGCCTTCCACCGCTGCTGCGTCCCTCGGAGTACATGGCTCTTCCCCCACGTGTGAGTGACAAGCAACTTGCGGAGCTGCAGCGCCTGCGCGCGTTGGACCCTGAGAAGTGGACGCGCTCGAGGCTGGCGGAGAAGTTCAACTGCACGGGCCGCTTCGTCGCACTCAAGGCTGCGAGGCGTACCAGTAGCTAAATCATAATTCGACGCGGTAATCTTCACAAGCCACATTATGTTAACCCGTGAACTTCGTGGGCTGGGTTTCCCGCCAAACATCATAATGTAGTGATACAAGCGCAATTGCATTTTCCACCATGCTTTTAGATATGTTATAGGCTTTACAATAATATGCATTCTGCATTTGTAGCGGTGCATGCGTGGAGAAGACCGCGCCCAGGGAGTGTTGGGAGCTGATGAAGCCGATCAATAAATAAAGTCCTCGCGTCAACTACAGGCCAACTACTGCTAGGAATAACGAGAAGGGAATTATCTAAACATGACATTGAGCCCAATTCTCTCCGTGAACAAAATCAGTGAGATCCAGGCGAGTGGATGGTTGGCCGAGTACAAGGGTATCATAGGGCTGCCACAACCCTGCCCGGTACGCAGGTGGCACCCAGAAAAGCAATTCAGTGGGGGAATTTCGCATCCAGCCGTTGTCAAGCTGCGAGCTGGCTGTGTAACCCTTCCGAGAGGGGCTAGCCTCAGAGTCACGAGGCATGTCAAAGATGCGGATGGTACCATCTAACGAGCCCGACACAACACGCTCCCCGTTTGCTGAAAATGCCACGCAGTGCACCGAGCCAATGTGGTCCTTGAATGGTCCTGCGACAAGCTCGCCCGTGTGTGCATCCCAGATGCGCACGGTCTTATCGCGTGAGCCTGACACGACATATTTTCCATCTGGAGAAAATGCCACTGATAGAACAGCTTCGGTATGTCCCTTCAATGGGCTTGCTACGAGCGTACCCGTATGTACATCCCAGATACAAATGGTCTTGTCTTGCGAGCCGGACGCCATGCGCTCGCCGTCCGGCGACAATGCCACCGAGCGCACAGCACCGATGTGCCCCTTGAATGGGCCTGCGACAAGCTTTCCCGTGCTTGCATCCCAGATTCGGGTGGTGCCGTCATCCGTGCCGGATGCAAGGCGCTCGCCATTCAGTGAAAACGCTAGGCATGTCACATCACGAGAGTGTCCTTGACATGGCCCCGCAACAAGCTCACCCGTGCGGGTATCCCAGATCCAGATGCCAGCTGATGAACCCGACGCGACGAACTTGCCGTTGGGAGAAAATACCACTGAAGTCACGCGGGCGGTGTGCTCTAATGGGCCTGTGAGAAGCTTTCCCGAGCGCACAGTCCAGATATGAATGGTGCTATATGATGACCTCGACGCGATGCATTCGCCATCCGGCGAAACGGCCATACATTGCATATTAACGGTGGTTGTCTTGAATGGCCCTGCGACAAGCTCGCCAGTACATGCATCCCAGGTGTAGACGGCTCCGTCTTTCGCGATCGACACAATGCGCTCGCCATCCGCCGAGTGCACCATCAAGTGCACCCACCTAATGCCCCCCTTGAGACCTGGGACAACATTTGCCACGCGTATATCCCATATGCGGATGGTATTGTCTTTAGAGCCTGACACAACACGCTTGCCATCCGGTGAAAACGCCACGCAGCGCACACGAGCGGTGTGCCCTTCGAGTGGGCCCGCAACGAGTGCACCCGTGCGTGCATCCCAGATGCAGACGGTTGCGTCAGATGAGCCTGACGCGACGAGCTCGCTGTCCGGCGAAAACGCTACCGAGCGCACAGCATCGGTGTGTCCCTTGAATGGGCCTGCAACAAGCTTGCCCGTGCTTGCATCCCAGACGTGGACGGTGCGGGAATTGCCGCCCGACACAACGTGGCTGCCGTCCAACGAAAATGCCACACATTTCACCTTTGCACAGTGTCTTTCCATTGACTCCGCGATGAGCTTGCCCGAACGTGCATCACAGATACAGATGTCACCGTCCCACGAGCCCAAGGCCACTTGCTTGCCATCCGGCGAAAAGGCTGTCGCGCTTACAGCGAAGTCGCCGACGCTGAACGGCCCTGCAATAAGCTTTCCTGAACGTGCATCCCAGACGCGGATGGTATTGCCCCTCGAGAACGATGTCACTTGCTCGCTGTTCGGTGAAAAGCCCACAGACAGAACACCCTCGTTGTGCCCCTCCAATGGCCCCACGAGAAGCTTTCCAGTGGTTGCATCCCAGATGCGAATGGTACAGTCGTCAGAGCCCGACATAACACGTTCGCCGTCTAGCGAAAATGCCAGAGAGTTCACAACCTCGGTGTGCCCCTCGAATGGATCTGCAACGAGTGCACCCGTGTGCGCATCCCAGATGCAGATGGTATTGTCTTGCGAGCCCGACGCAATGTGTTCGCCATCAGGTGAAAATACTATTAACCCAATTCCTGGGCTCCGAGTCCAAGGCCCAGTCCGTCCCTCAATGACTTGTTCGCAAGATGGCCAGTTGGCTATTGCGTTCTTATCAACGTGCAATGTGTTTTTGATGACGGAAGAATAATGCTGACGGATGATTGATGTGGAAGGAGCGAAAGGTAAGGCCGAGAGGTACACATGTGGTGCACTGTCCGAAATGATGCTCGCAAATGCACGCACAAATTTACTACCGTCCTCCGCAAAGTCTTGCACTTCATTATGATCATGATCGTGATCACCATCCTGCATATCTGTCAATATACTTGTATTGCTGATTCGGGGAGTAGAGTACCTACTATGATATGTCTCTTGACAATGACCATAGCTTCCCATGCAACACGTCCTTCTCCCATAAGACTGAGAACCTCAAGCCAATAAAGAAACGAAGCTCGAAAGAACTCGAGAATCAAACGTTGGACATCCCGAGACGTATTGCCGTGTCGAAGATGTTCATGCCAGAACAGGCAAGCATATCGGAGGGTAGGGGGAATGTGAGCGTCAATCCGTTCAGCGAGACATGGCACATCACGATTCATCAGATATGAAGTCTCTAGCCCGCATGTGTTGAAGCGTAGGAGTCTTTTCATGACCTGGAAGCATCCAATGGTGAAGTCGGTATGATGTTTTGACTGGTCAATGAACCAGGGCTGATCGCCGCACGCACGAGCGTCGGTGAGGTAATCGGCGAAAGAAGCATGGAGGGTTCGAATGGGCAAGCCCTCTGACCACTGCAGCAGGCAGCCTAGCCTCCGCAAGATGCGCCGACATGACTTCGAGTGCTCCAATCCCAACATGCCGTCTATTACATCGTCGGTCAGTGGGATTCTCCCCACAACGACTGCTCCGAGAACCCTGCGGCAGGTTTCTGTGGATACCTGGTCTGGATCCCAATTGCTCGCCGAGCGAAGGGCCGTGGCGTATAGGCCGCCTAGCGAGATGGCCTGCTGGCTGAGCAGCCGATCCAGACATTCATCGAGATCATCGCCGGCGTCCAGGAATCGGATGGCTGTGGCAGCCCAGATGAATGAATCGGAGGCACGCGAACCGAACTTCTCGAGCTTCTCTGCCCCTGGCCAACCAGGGGGCAATTCATCACTGCGTCGCCTCGCTTGGTACAACCCATCAAGTTCGTGATGAAGGTAGCATAGCACATCTGCTGAGCTCGCCCATTTCGCAGCATTGAGTGAAATCGATTTGATCACTGGGTGGGAGCCGAACGCGTTCGTCAAATCGAGCTCCGGACGGCTGGTGACAAGGAGGCGGAACTGATTTGGTAGTTGGGGCAGTTGTGTGCTGAGCAGATGCACGAGGGCTTTCCTGGACTGGGGATCACCGCATTCGTCAAAGGCATCGAGGATGATGACCATTGGCTTCGACATCTTGGATGCGCACGAACGCAGTGGCGCCAGCACCAGAGCTTTGAATTGGGACTCGAGAGGCCTGGTAGCAATCTGCGGGTCCAGCTCTATGGCATCGCATATCGCGTCTCTCAACACATCATTCGAGAACGCAAGTTGGCATGCTAGTGTGCGAATGACTCCGCTGGGGCCGCTGTGGGCTGGGGAATTCCGATCGAAGAAGAGAAAAGCTCCACGCTGACCACGATCGTGTAGCTGCTCAGCCACCGTTGTCGCGATGGTGCTTTTTCCAGACCCTGCTACGCCACACAGCCAAATGACATTTGCCTCGGGCGTAGCTGCTGTGAGGTCGTCAATCAGGATGTGCAGGATGTCTTGGCGTGTGCCATCCAAGCAGAGAGGCCGTGAAGTGGCATCCATCACAGCTGGATCAAGCATTTTGAGGAGATCGAGAGCATGGGGAGCAGATTGTCTGTGCATAGATTATTCAAGAGGACTTGCATGCAACATTCATTAATACTCACTGATACAAAACGTTTAGATCACCATTAACATTGGTGACCACGGCATCATCATATGTGGACGCGGTTTGGAACGTCGCTGTGGGCCTATACGGTCGCGAAGACGTCGTAGGCTCTGGGGAAGACAGCGCTGACGACGGTCTCGATAGATATGATTTAACCGTCGGCTGGCCGGTGGCCTTGGATGCGATAACTTTGGGCATAGTTGAAAAGCTAACAACGAAGCAAGCCTATATCAACCGCTGATACTTGCAAGCAGCAGCCCCACTCGTGAAGGACAGACTCGGAGAAAAGGCTGTACTCGGGACGTGTGCATGCAAAGTTCTGGAACGATATGTAGGGTAGAGAGGAGTCGACAGATGATAATGGAATGCTGTGATAATTTGCGATCAAAGAGCAGTCACAGAGCTCGAGGTGTGTGTCAACCGTGGCAGAGCAAAGTTTCGGTCGGTTCGGGCTGCGCGCCGCGCGCGATTATTAGTATTGCTGCCGTTTTCGATCGTGACGACCTCAGACGACTTCTCGACAGTTTCTACCCCAAATGCGTATGTTGCTGTGCGTTTATAGATTGTTGATCGTAGAAAGCGTTTCAAGTTTGCTGGCATCCGGGCACATATTCACGACCTGCATCGCAGACTTGCTTTTCATTATGTTTCAATATATATGGCTTGTTCAAAGCAGAACTTCTCTCAGTGCCTTTTAATCTACACAGGTGAAAATGGACTGATTCACCTTGGATTCACCAATAACTTTCGCAAAATGACAACTTATGCAAATCTTGTTTTGAACAATCCCTCTGGATAGCCTTAAGAAAAATAATACTCTGCGTAAATGTAGGCGTTCTGGGCGCTGCGTAAACCCAAAAACTTGAAATGCATTAAATTGCATGTTTGGAGGCCAGATTTGTGGCCACGCTCCGTGCGTGAGAACTTCCTGTTGACCGGCGGGCGTTGCCCACCCAATATTCATGCATTCCTTACTGGCCATTCTACTGTCACTGCGCAGTGTGACTCGTGCTCTGGTTGGCCTGTGGCGTATCTCACCCATCATTTTGACACGTTTCCTCGCCCTGGGTGCTGCATCTGGCCATAAAAGTATGCTCAGGGAAACAGGCTTGCCTTGCGGCTGCGGCGATTAACTGGGTGTATCAACCATAAGCAACCTTGTATTTATGGCAGGCTGTGTCGGGTACCTTCCGAGGCTTGCGTTCATGCGGTGGGGATCTCATCAGAGCAGATCAGAGCAACCTTCGCTATACTATACCTCTGGCTCGGACATACGTCCACATCATCCGCTGGGATGTCACGTGCGTGCTTCCTTCCTGTCCGATGTCATTGTGAATCACGCGTCGATGAAGCCTTGCTTGTCGTAGGCTATGATTTCGAGGTCTCGAATGTTTGAACAGACCCAGCTGTTTGACTCTATCGCTTTCACCGTTTGATCGGTGCATACTGCACAGGGCGCAACATTGGGAATTCTAGGTCAGCTGCGCTCCCACCGTAGACTTTCCGTAGACCCGTCACCTGGTTATGCCACATAAGGTGTTATGCATAAACCTGACAAAACTCGTGTTTGAAGGCCAAATCCCCTGTTCCAAGGTCCAGATAAACGGCTGACATCGGAACTGTAAGTTGTGTCACAATCAGGCCCCCTGTGGTGTACTTGGGTGTCACACCTTGCGATAAGATCTGATAAGGCCCGCAGGTCTAGGTCGTAATATCCGCACGGGACATTTTTAAAGGCTTCCAAGGAACATGCATTCTGACTTATGATCAAGGGTCCTTCCCACCTCCCGTTGTTTAAATCAAGCAGCTGTTTTGAAGTGGGGAAATATCTATCTAGTATCGCCTGCATACAGTGCGATCATGATCTTCGTTATTCTCTTCCTTCACTGTCTAGCTACATTGCACGCCGACGCTCTACCGACACCTACACTGCCGTCACCTGCAGGTGTCGTCTCTGTTTTACATGGTTTCGTCAACATATCTCCCTCGTGCAAGGAGTTAGGCTCCTGTCGAGAGCTCTCTAGCATCATCACGAGCTGCATCACCACCATCTTCGCTTGCATATGGTTTGCACAGCACCCGAATGTCCCTCCTCCGAACTGGCATTGGGTGGTCAAACTAGGCGATGCTGCATTCAACACGCTTCGTCTTCTGATCTTCCCGGATAGGATGCTAGTCATAGCAATATTAGAGTTCCAAGCCGCCGGTGCAATGGCGGAGAAGTTGAATGCAATAGAGCAGGAGAGGAAAATTGTCGTCGAAGAAAGCGATGATGACATGCAAACGGGAGAGGGTGATGGTGATAGCGAAGCGGGTGACACAACTACGCTCGTTTCTGTCCCGCACATGCATGACGAAAAGAACCCACAAGCATCCCCTAAAAAGCGACGCAGTGAGTGCATCATCAGTACGGTGACATTGTGTGGTCTCACTCAACTCGATGATAGCATACACCAGAAAGGAAGGGTTCTTCGTTGGCATGGGTGGTTTATATTTCTACGACGACAACGATGAACCCATTCGACCCCTCACGATAGAGGATTTGACAGACCTCGCCAAGCGTGGTATCTTCCCAATAACTGGCCCGAAGGATATCGACGACCGGAGCAAAGCGAGCTGGATAACGAAAGGACTAGCCGTTACACAGACGGTCTCGTTTGCGACACAATGTGTTGCGAGATTGGCACTGCGCTTGCCCACCACAGAGCTAGAAATCACTGCGCTCGCCTATACCATGGTCACCGTACTGGCATACTTTATCTGGTGGCAGAAACCGGTCAGTATCGGCATGCCCGTTCGGGTGCTGGAAAGCCCCACTACAATTGGAGAGGAGCCCAGGCCTAGGACTTTCATAATCAAAGCCGTTTGGAAAAGCTGGTCATCAATACTCTATATCAAGCGGTCAATTGCAGATATCCGTTCCCCCTTGGTGCTAATCACACTCACCACGGTGTTGGCGTCAGCGTTCGGGGCCATCCACTGCATTTATTGGTGGACTTCGCCTAGCTATTGGCATGACCAGAACACATGGTACAACTACAGTGCGATTTTTATCACAATCATGCCCGTCGCCATGGGAGTATGCTTCACGCTTGCAATCCTCATGTCGATAGGTAGCAGCCGAGAGTACATGGTCATTCGTGTATTGGCGCGGTTGGTTATCGCTGCTCTTCTTGTTATGGGGGTGGTCTACGAGATGTGTCGATTTAGCTTATTTTATTTCGCGCTCACAGGTTTCGTGTTTCCCCAGGACCCCGCTGTTTATCAGGTACCTGTTTGGTCTAAGTATTTGCCCAATATTTAACGGATGGTCCTGTGTTTACTTTTCTTCAATCTCCTTGTATGTACTTGACAAGCGAGACTACCTATTTCACGCTTTTGTATTCATTCTCGCACTCATTTGTCACTTCTTGCGATAGCTTTGATATCAAACCGAGACATCCAATCCTTGCGTCCTTCCAAGTCTAACGCTTCATGATCAACTTCGTCTCCCAACACGCGTGTGTTGCCGTGATCGGCTGTGCGGGCGCCGTGAGCGCCGTCAGGATTGACGTGCTCACTGCCGACGAGAGCCGGCGCTCTGAGCCATACAGAGCCATACTCCGTTGTCTCTGTGAACCCCTTCGCAAAGCATGTCAGACGACGGGCCAGCGCTCCACAAGATCTGTGGGCAGCATCATGCTTGCCGCATATGCCGCATCTCACCGCCATCATGGACGCCAACTACTCCAAACCCCCTGCACCAGCACCCGCCGCAGTCGCCGTCGAGCGCGTCGACAAGAAGCGCCCCGCCGTCGTGTCACAACGACCACTCCGATCCCCTCCAACATCGCCCACTAGGACCTCGGTGGATGGATCCCCGAACTTGACCCACTCGACCATTCCGCAGCATTGAATGACATCGATTTGATTGCTGGGTGGGAGCCGAACACGTTGGTCAAGCTCCGGACGGCTGGTGACCAGGAAGCGGAAGCGGTTTGGTAGTTGGGGCAGATGTGTACTGTGCAGATGCACGAGGGGTTTCCTGGAATGGGAATCACCGCACTCGTCAAAGGCGTCGAGGATGATGGCCATTGGCTTCGGCACCTTGGACGAGCACGACTGCAGCGGCGCCAGCACCAGAGCTTTGAATTGGGACTCGGGAGGCTTGGTGGCAACCTGCGGGTCCCGCTTTATCGCATCGCATATTGCGTCCCTTAGAACATCATTCGAGAATGCAAGTTGGTATGCTGGTGTGCGAACGACACCATTGGGGCCGCTGTGGGCTGGAGAATTCCGATCGAAGAAGAGAAACGGTCCACGCCGACCACGATGGTCGAGCTTGTCCGCTATCGTTGTTGCGATGGTACTATTTCAAGATCCTGCCACGCCAGACAGCCAAATGACATTCGTGTCGGGCGCGGCTGCTGTGAGGTCACAAATCAGGCTATGCAGGATGCCTTGACGTGTGCCATGCAAGCAGAGAGGTCGTGAAGTGGCATCCACCACAGCTGGATCAAGCAATTTGAGGAGATCGAAAGGAGACTGTCTGTTGATAGATTATTCAAGTGGACTTGCGTACAAAATTCAATGACACTCACTGATACAGATCACCATTGATATTGTTGACCACGGATCGATCATGTATTGAATCGACGTGGAACGACGCCGCAGGTCTAGATGGTTGCGAAGACGTCGTAGGCTATGGGGAAGACAGCGCTAATGACGGTGTCGTTCCATACGGTTGCGAAGACGTCGTAGGCTCTGGGGTTGGGTTGATGATCACTTTGGGCATGGTTGAAAGGCTAAAGGCGAAGCAATAATGTGTCGGCAGGCGATACCAAGCCAGTGGGAATGTTGTTGCTCACGGGGAATGAGAGGAAAGGCTGTACTCAGGATGTCGACAAATAATAATGGAATGAGATTATAATTTGTGATCGAAGGGAAGTCATACCAATAGAGGTGAGCTCGAGGTGTGGGTCAACGCGGAAGAGCAGTCGGTCTCCTTCGGGCTCATTTGCACCTTTCGATCCACCACGACTATGTCCTCTGCCGCCTCGTCGTTCCGGCTGCTGGCCAAGCGCAGCTATGCTACCCGCAGCGGCAGCAGCTCCCGCAAAAACACAAGCAACATGCCTCGCACGAAAATAGCTCAGAAGCCCCCTACGCGCCCCACCGACCCGCTCATTGAAGCCACTACCACCAAGTCACTCGACGATGGCGAGCTCACCTTCATCCACCGCGCCCCTCCCACCGCGCCCACGCCGCACTCAACTACTATGGCACCCTCTTCGCCGCTGCTGCGACCTCCGACAGTCGCGAAGGGGCCGGTACGCCTCCCACCGCTGCTGCGTCCCTCGGAGTACGTGGCTCCGCCCCCGCGCATGAGTGACGAACAGCTCGTGGAGCTGCAGCGTCTGCGCGCGTTGGACCCTGAGAAGTGGACGCGCTCGAGGCTGGCGGAGAAGTTCAACTGCACGAGCCACTTCGTCGCGCTCAAGGCCGCCATGCAGCCGAGCCAGCGGAAGCGGGCGAACAGGGAGTTCGACGCGAAGATAGAGGCTGTAAAGGAGCAATGGGGGCATAGGAAGACGTTGATTCGGGAGATTGCTGCAAAGCGCAAGACTTTCTGGTGATACACTGAGCAGGTCAGTCTCGACGTCGTCCAGGGGCTTTCACTTTTGCTGACGCGCTTCCAGATAGGTTATCGTCTTTATAATAATACGCATTTTGCATTCTTGAACCCTATTCCCATGCGCCGATTATATCACCAAAGCAAATGACGTCTTTTCCTTACCTGGCTCTATTCCCCACCAACATCGAGTCAGCACTCATCTCCGCCATAAGCACCACTCATTCTTTGCGCAGCCATCTTCTTATATTCTTTACGCATTGAATACGGCCCTGGAACCAAGTCTGGGTTGCCTCTGTAAGCACTCAAAATTTGCACTTGACGCTCTC